>CACRXK020010307.1:0-17846 GCA_902702795.2 Paramuricea clavata | reverse complement strand
CCCCCCCCCCCCCCCCCACATGCTTCGTATATTTATGTACGTAGTCCCCTGGAGAAGCTCAGCACCACCCTAAAAAATCTGCTTGACCATACTTTCTCTTCTTTTTGAATAGGGATAATTAGCAGACCTTCTAGTGTTAGCATGTGTTTGTGTTGATTTCTTGAATCAATTTAATTGACTTGTGATTTATGTCCAATACCCTCGACCTTATTCGAATCGTGAATCGTAAGGGGATCGTCATAATTTTAGATGTGTGAGTCTTATAGTTATACCTGAACATCTAACTTGTAAAGTGTAACTCAGTAAGTCGTGACCATTCGTACCAGTTGTACGAACCGTTTGATTCGCAAATGGTCTGTTCGAATATTTATATGCGTGAGGCTTATAGTCATATGACAGCATATAACTTGTCCTGCTCTGAAATTCGTTGGAATGGTAAGATTCAACAACTATTTATGGTTAACTTGGCTGTATTGCCAAATGAGTTTTTAGACTCGTACGAATCGTTCGAACCGTTCGATTCGTGATTGGTCTCAAATTTGTTCGAATGGTCAGGTTCGTGAGGTTCGTACTATCGAATGCGTTGGTAGTTCGCTCTAAGTGAATGTCTTAGACTCTTTGTAGATTCATACAATTCGTTCGAACCGTTCGACTCGCGAATGCGGTCAGATTCGTTGGAATGGTTAGATTCATGTGGTTCATAGTATCAAATGCGTTTGTAGTTCCCTCTAAAGGCTAATTTCCATTCCGGAAAATAAGCACCGCTGCTCGGAGGTTTTTCCGACCCGGTCCGATCCAACAAGCGATTTTCAGTAAAAGGACAAGTGGAATGATCGGATCGGAAAAGAAAAAAATGGAGCTCGTTCCAGTCGCACTAATTACTATTTCGTGCTCATTTCAAAATGGCAGCGGCTCTGAACAAGCGTGTCCTTCATCTTATTTTGTTACGTGATTGCCAGCAAAGGATATTATAAAGGCCGAGACACACAGGACGCGATTCGACAACGCGGCGCGATTTTTCAGTTTTTGAACGTTGATAAAACAGCTAATGGAAGAAATTTTAAAAGATATGCAGACCAAATAATTAACTCAAAATGTTATAGTACTTTGGAAAACGTAAACCGGGATCAATCTGTCCAGACTGTCAGTGAAAATCGAAAAATCGCGCGACGCTATCGAATCTTTCATGCACCACCCCATGGAAAACCTGCACCTCTTCTTGCAGATGAGGATAGATCCGCCCTTGTTATGTACTGGACCATAGTGAACGTTGGACTGCACTCTGAACTTGAAGTTTTCTTTTCCCAATAAGAATCATAAGAATTTTGCTATATTATCGTCAAACACAACAATATAATAGATTATATATTATACTTTTCGTTTGTGGAAACACCACATAAATTTATTACTGCATTATATATCATTAATTCATTAGATTATATATTATATTGCGCAGTGTTTATATATATATCACTTTTCAATATGATTTGTTGTAGGAAATCTTACTGTAAGAAGAAAATTTCTAAATCCATTGAATCCAAATTACAGTGACTGTCCAAAGTCCAGTCCAGTCCAGTCCAGTGCATGTCTACAATATGCCATATGTCAAAAGCATTCAATAGCATCTCAGCTCACATTCGGTGCCTCAATAAGAGATTACCAAGTCTCGGTTTGACAGCTGCATGTATATTACTGGAACATATCAAGTTGTGCTAATAGATTTGTCGTATTCTAACCTTTGCCAACTAACATTTGGCTTCTACTACCACTCATTCTATTAGTATAAACACTAAAGAAGAAGAGAGTAGAATAGACGAGAAAAGAATGGAGTACATATTAGGTTAGAATTTTAATGGAAAATTATTAAATACTGTAAAATTATATAGAAAAGAATAGAGGAAATGAAGTGGCAAATTTTGAATAGAAATTGACAACAGAATAAAATAAAATAGAATAAAATGGGAAAGGATGGAATGAATCTGAATTGAATTGGAGAAAATGGAGTGGAAAGGAGAAAAATAAAGCCTTCTTCTCACTACGACGCGAAATCAAACGTATTGATCTCGAAATCAAACGTATAGATCTCTGATGTACTGTCCTCACTAGACGCAACATAAGCATAAACATAAAGCCTGGTTTCACGATCTTTCTCATCAGCTGAAATACAACATTTTAGAATTGAAAATACGCGGCGTGATTATAACTAGAGAATACTTATGAGTTATATGTGGTTTACGGGTATAAACTATTGTAAACTGAGAAAGATCGTGACTGTATTTTTACGACCATCTGGAAACCAGGCTTAAGAACATCAAAACGTAGCGTTCTTTTCCTTGCGTCGTAGCACAGACCAGGAGTAAGAAATCAAATATTAGGGAATACAGGTAGAACCAAAATGTGGGAACACAACAGAATGAAATTGGTGGAAATGGGTAATTACTGGATATATGAAATTATTCTTATCTTGCGGATGGACAACAACCTTAAAGACCATGTAAAGTCCGTAATGTAATCAAACGCTTTGTTTACATTTTGAACTCAGTGCTACAGTTATAAAATATGATTAGATATACAGGGTGTATAAAAAAAAGGAGACCTTTAGAAATCAACCATATTGTTAAAATTTGAATGCCTTTTCAATTGCACATATGCTGAACCGTAGTGCGTGAAATATTGATGGGGTGCATATATTAGAAAAAGGGACCTTTAGAAATTGAAATAACGTTTAAACAAAAGATTGTCTGCTCCTGGGAACAATCTACTGTACGAAGATCGCATGTTACGCACTCGTCAGTCATTGGCTTAGCATGCAAAGTGCTCCAGGATTCAAATTATAACAATGGTTGATTTCTAAAGGTCTCCTTTTTCTAATATATGCACTCATCAATATTTCACGCACCACGGTTCAGCATATGTGCAATTGAAAAAGCATTCAAATTTTAACACTATGCTTGATTTCTAAAGGTCTCCTTTTTTTTATACACCCTGTGTATTATACTGAATTTTTAACACTCTTCTGGTTCGCTATGCTTGTAAATGAATACAGACTAGAGATTCAATTCAAGAAAGTTCAAGAGACACGAAATATTACTAACATTCCAACGGTCGAGTCCCGACCATTGGAATGTAAGCCTGCGCAGAACCACAGTGGCAGAACGTATGCGCAGAACGGACTTTACATGGTCTTTAAAAATACAAGTAAAACTTCGACGTTTCGAGCGAAGGCCCTTCGTCGGAAAGTTGAGGGGCCTTTGCTTAAAACGTCGAGGTTTTACATGTATTTTTCAGGTATACTTGAATCCCTCTCAATCCGCAGCTTTCTCAGTGTTGTTTTTGTCACTATCTGTACGCTGGCGCAGACTCAATTATCCTTATGTTAATTAGTTCAATAAAACAGAGAAAGCGATAAAATATGTTGTGCCGCGTTCCTCAAAAACTAATAAATGTGTAAATTACATACAATTGCGTAGCATGAAAAATCTTTCAAATCTTCAATTTTTGCATTTAGGCTACCAACGGTATACTATACTCTAATCTAATGAAAATTCTTAAATTTTCCTAGAAACGGTTATCAAAACGAATGTGTTCGGGCGTTGTGGGTGCTCTCCAACGGTCATGATATGTATAAGTCATGCACTGTCTGCTTGGGTAGGTACTGGAAATATAGTTAAACATATATAGTCATAGTTGCACTGAATAATGTTGCGGTCTGTCACATGACAAGTGTAGAGTATAAGAATCTGACGTTGGATAATTACAAAATGTAAGTGTAAAGGGAAACTAGCACTGACAAAATATGAAATTAACCGAAAGGTAAAAAAAGCGCTCGGCTTTGTGACACCAAAATAATAAGGCAAAAGCAATCGTACTTGAAAGCAGTGAGGCTTTCAATGACAACTACCCTGATAGCAGAGCCTGATTTCCCCTCTGCTATCAGGGTAAATGACAACAAGAACATATTTCTAGTAGATAAATACACAATGAAAGAGGTGCAATGAAATTGCCAACAAAACTAGGTTTAAGGCAGTTTTCCACTTGGGGGAATTTTCCGCGCGGAGCGGAATTTCTCTTTGTCTTGCATGTGATTTCTCGGGTGGAACTAATACACTCTTTCGATAATGACGTCACAACTACACTATTTTCAACTTAGGACCACCTTAAATGGAAAGGATTTAATTTTTTCTGATGGGCTATGCACAGAGAAGCAGAACATCCTTCTTCAATGCATGCATGAAAAAAAAATTTGGATTTTGATCAATAAATATGGAAATAAGCATTAACACGAAAACGAGGCCCTCGTTTTCGTGTTAAAGCTTATTTCCACATTTATTGGTCAAAATAAAGAATTATTTTTCATGCATGTATTGAAAAAGGATGTTCTGCTTCTCTGTGCATAACCCATGAGAAAAAAACTTGAAATCCTTTCCATTTAAGGTGGTCCTAAGTTGAAAACAGTGTAGTTGTGACGTAATTATCGAACGAGTGTATCAGAAAAGACAAGGAGAAATTCTGCTCAGCCTAGTGGAAAACGGCCTTAAGTCTCAGTTTATTGTTTGCCTGGAGAAACACTGCGAAATATGCCGCCGGCAAAAGCAATACTCGTAACGAGTTTCTAGAACATTGAAGTAAAAATAAGAAAAATGAAAAAGTTCGCGAGAAAAGTATTTTGGAACGGTTAAAACACAAAATAAAATTATTTTAAAGTTTTTGCTAAGAACGACAACACTGACAAACGATGAAAAACGGTTTTATACAGGGTGTATCAAAAAAAAGGTAATCGAACTTCAGCGCGCTATTATACGTGAATTACTCTGCGTATGAACAATTGGTTTTCATATTCGGAAAGATCAGGCTTTTAGCTATTGAATGACATGCTTTTCATGCCAAGTGGAGAAAAAATAAGCATGTACGAGGCCGATTAAAAATGTTAGTCAAAATCGCATATTTTCACCTCTGTGCCTAATTAAAACAATGCATAACAAAAGAAAAAAGCAATTAATCACGAACGTGTCGTAGCTTAGCTAAGATTATGAATATGTGTGCAGTTTAATGAAGTGAAATTCATCAACTTAAGTCCTAAAGGGAATTCATTTTCAATGGTTTTAGACCTAACTCTCAACGGTGAAAATATGCGATTCTGACTAAGATTTTTTATCGGATTCGTATTTGCTCATTTTTTATCCATTTGGCATGAAGAAGATGTCATTTAACAGCTAATAGCATGATCTTTCCGAATGTGAAAAAATCTCGTTCATACTTAGAGTAATTCAGATACAATAGCGCGCTGAAGTTCGATTACCTTTTTTTTTATACACCCTGTATACAAAACGAAAAACTAGAGTGGCTAATTCGTACGTATAAAAGATTTCATTCGGAACAAAAATTTGTATTTGCTTTTCGCTTATTCGTTCAAAGTGTTATTATAGTTATTCTTCTTGAAGTTAGTTTATGCCGTTTTCTCAACTTAAACTTCATTCAGAACGTGCTTAATTATAGAAGAAACGATTTTCTTTAAAATTTAGCTGCTTGCAAAGAAGTTATTTTAAAAACGTTATGGCCCCCAACTGGGGACTAGCGTTCAGTTTTGGTCGCACAATTTCAACCAATCAGATTGCAGGAAAAGCAATAGCCATTTCACAGTTTCTACTATTTGGACATGGTCCTTACTGCATGGACAACTAAAATAGGGAGAACGTAAGAGATGAAAACTGATAATGACAGTCTAAATATCAGTTAGTTTGGTTGACTAATTTTAGTGCTGTTTAGTTTTGTTTAGTTTAGTTTAGTTTAGTTAGTTTCGTTTAGTTTGCTAAATTACCTTGCGTCCACATACTGCTTTCGGCTTTCCTATGCAGTAATATTATACTTATCATGCAATCATACTTTTCCGCAGGGTGACCGAATGTGGATGTATGCAATATCTATATTCCTAATATCTCTTACTCCTGGCTCGTTTCTTTTTACTGCAATTTATGGCTTGGCTGTATCACTGTCTGTGGTTGCTTTTGGAACTTTAGTTGGTGACTGGATTGATGTAACTCCACGGCTGAAAGGTATTTTAATAATCTTCCTCAGACCTCAGCTTCGTATGTTAACTGCCCGTCTCCGATCAAGTGTTTGATAACTGAGGCCGGTTGTATACAAAGGTTGGATAGCGCTAGGCACTGGATAGTGGTTTTATAGCTTGAAACGTTATAAAAATATCAATATGGACCTCACATCACAAACATCATATTCACCTGAGTACACATAACACCAACAACACAAAAAAAAAATATCATAGAATACACTGATATCGAAGGAACTAGACTCAGTTCCGAAATATCAACTCGAACCGACTTGACCAGTGCCACGTAGCTCAGTTGGCAGAGCATTGGACTAGTATCCCAAAGGTCGCCGGTTCGATTCCCACCGTGGCCAAGCAAACGTTTCAGCTTGCCCGGTGTGGATGCACACTCAGAGTAACATCACAAACATAATACAAAAAATGTTGATTTATAAATACAGTTGACACCATTGGGACCGAGTCATGCCTTATTAGTCAAATTTCATTGCGTTGCCGGTGGCACGCGAAAGTCCTGACTTTCCGTCACGGTTGGTCAGGTATTTCGCAGAGGTCAGAAATTTCGCTTGACACCGGTGCAAGAGAAGAAATCGCACGTGTATCATGTTCTGCGCGGCAACGCCATGCATCGTAACTTGATACCTTCGGCAATCGTTGCCGAAAGTTAAAATGATTTAACTTTCGGCAACGATTGCCCAAATATCAAATTATAATTGATTGTATTTAGTCTGCCAGCCATTGAAAATCGCTTTACTTGACATCAAGGACAAGTTATAGTCTAGGACCTGTATAGATGTTTGTATGCGTTTCATTTAGCACAGGTAATCTCAACTGTTTTAGGGTAAAATGACCATGTCGGTCAACATGGCATATGTGCCAAAACCTGAATCTGGGGGCGAAAGTCCTGAAAATGACCCCGCCCTGAAACGGCAGTGCCGACATAGCTCCAACTTCCGAAAACGAAAAGCGACAACCTTTCTGAAGTGCTTATAGTGTTTAGAAGGGTTGCTTTTAGGGGTGGTTATTGGAAGGAAAAATTTGTCTAAGTATAATATTTTACAAGAAAATGACCATGCACTACCCCAGGTAAATTGCTAATTATGCATAAAATAACTAATTTTGTATTATTCTTTAAAAATTTATACTAAAACAATTATTCGCCTCAAGCTCAGCGATTATTGTGAATATTCGCCTCGACTTCGTCTCGGTGAATATTCACCAGTAATCACTTCGCCTTCGGCGAATAATTGTTAAATATTCACCTCGACTTCGTCTCGGTGAATATTCCCCGATAATCACCTCGCCTTCGGCGAATAATTGTTAATTAATATTTACTAGAACTTATTTTTATGTTTTTAGCTGCTCGTTTGACGTTAATCATCCAGAATGTCGCAGTGGTAGCATGCGCCATGGTTGTGTTAATAATGTTTAAGCAGAGTATTTCCAGCCCGATCTTTTTAGTCCTTGCTGTTGTTCTTGTGTTACTGGCCATTGTTGCTCGTCTTTCCAGCTTGGGAACTACCATAGCCATTGAAAGAGATTGGGTCGTAATAATCGCGAAAGAAGATGAGTTTCTTCTTGCAGGTATACGTGCATTTATGCCGGGGGGGATGGGGGAGAATGGTCCTCAAAGGTGAGATACGGAATCATATAGGGCGTCCTCTATATTACTTCCCTCCCAGGGAGAAGTGGGAGGAACTTGTTTAGTCACGCGTCTTATTAGCCGCTTATTTGAATCGCAGATGGCACAAACATTTGTTAAAAATAAATCAACTGTGAAACAAACAGGTTGTGCTTTATATATAGCGAGTACAAAACTGTCACGAACTGCGTACGAAACATTTATCCAAGCTCTTTCCAAAGGTCGGATCGGTGTTTTCCCAGGTATTTTTTTGGTCTAATTACAAAATGTAATATGTTGATTATATTGTAAAAAGTGTCCATGGAGGTTCGTATTATAGCATTTGATAACCTACTTTTTTACTTTCTATAGGTACAAACTCCATATTACGACGTATCGATTTGACGTGCAACATCCTTGCTCCTGTTTCTACGGGTTTAATCTTAGATTATGGATCAACATTAATCGGGATTCTCTTTATAGCCGGTTGGAATATTGTATCAGTCTTTGTCGAATACACCATGTTATCCTTAGTATACCATTCCTGCCCAGCGCTAGCCAACAAAACCGTGGATGTTGACAGACTTGACGACACCGTCAATAACTCGGAACCAGACCTTGTTAATGTTGATCTATCTGAGCAGGACCAGGATTGCACAGTTATGGTGCCTAGAGTGAAAACGTCACGAAGTTTGAAAAATAGCTGCAGTCTTCTGGTTGACAAAGTAAAATCTCGAGCGCGAGTCCTCCGTTTCGGCTTAAAACTATTTTTCCAACAACGTGTAGCATTTGCTGGGATTGGATTAGCCTGCCTGTATTTGACAGTATTGGGCTTTGATAGTATTACCACCGCTTATGCATACTCGCAGCATGTAAGTGCTGCGGCATTGGGTATGTTGACAGGCGCTGGTGCCTTGACTGGAATATTAGGGACTTTCATATTCACGATTTTCCATCGAATGTTTGGACTTGTTAAGACTGGATTAATCTCGAACTCGATTCAGTTATTTTTCCTCATGTTTTGCGTGGCTTCTGTCTGGGCTCCGGGTCATCCCGGCCATTTGCTCGAACCAGGCTATCATGATGACAGCACTCACGTGAAGACCGGAGTAATAAAACTTGCGAATGTTTCGGTCCACCCCACCAAAAGTTTAGTTAGTATTATGAGTACGACTCCTTCGAATTTTGGCGGACAAACCACTCTGCACCCAACGGCAACGCTTCATCCAAGTCCTACTCTTCCAACACCAAGTAATTATTCCGTGTTTATTCCATCTAAAAATATCAAGCCTTCTACGACTATTCCTTTGTCTCCTAGTACCTCAACACCTAAGATAACTG
This sequence comes from Paramuricea clavata, assembly GCA_902702795.2. NCBI lineage: Eukaryota > Metazoa > Cnidaria > Anthozoa > Malacalcyonacea > Plexauridae > Paramuricea > Paramuricea clavata. The sequence goes on along the minus strand of CACRXK020010307.1, from coordinate 8,820 downwards.
ATACTGGAAACAATACCAAGAATAATACAAAAAAATCTAGTGATGGTAAGGGTAGCAACTCGCTCATTTCGCTAGGTTTTCTGATGGGCGGAATAGTAATGTCTAGAGTAGGCTTATGGATGACAGACTTAGTAATAACTCAATTGTTTCAAGAAAACGTCCCAGAACAAGAACGTGGTATTGTGAGCGGTGTCCAAAACTCCTTCAATAGCGTCATGGATGTGGCTCACTTTATTATGGTGTCTGTGGCGCCAAAACCCGAGCAATTTGGTGTGCTGATTCTCATTTCTGTGGCGATGGTGGCTCTTGGGTTTGCATTTTATTCGCGCTTTGCCTGGAACCATCGTAAGCGACTGATGCATTTCGAGAAACTCAGTCACTGGAGTGGAAGTAATGAATCGATTGAAGGCACGTCAAGACAGTTAAGAGATGAAAGTAGAAGTAATTCAAGGAGTGATATTCCAAGCGGCGTGCTCAGTGTAAAAAACGATAATTATTCTTCAGTTAAGACTTCAGATTAGGTGAAAAAAAACAACATAGCTTGTTCACAAATCACAATCACAGTGTAACGAGCCAATTGGCAATAACCGCAGTATATCAAAGGTCAATAGAGATATTACCAAAACCGCGAATGCTACGTCTCGCCCAAAAAACGTGTCTTGTTTTCGTGTCAAAACATTCAGGAATACGACTACATTCCTACGCAGACCAATCAGATATGTCGTGATTTCCAAGAGTCTACGATTTGAGAGGAAGGGTACTACATATACGGTTTTGGTAATATACAAATATCTTCCTAGACCTAGTGAATAATGTGTCAATAAGACTTTTTAGCTAACTCGATCCGTCTCTCAACAACATGTTTTCCAATCTGACCGTTCTTACTATACCGCTTTCTTAGTTACGTGATTTTTGTTTTATACGCAACACATAAATTAATTTCAATAACATGAACAACATTGCTTCTATATTTAAACAGTAAATTACATTTTACAATATTATTTTACTACTATTAAAGGTATATATATATGTTATCGTGCTTAATGGCTTGTTGTAAGACATAGTCTAGACTCGACTCGGAAAGCATGCATGGAATCTGTCAGCGATTTGTAAAACATGGACTGACTGAGTCCACGTTTTACAAATCATGGACTCAGTCCATATTTTCAAGACATCAAAAATGCTTATTATATTATATTAAGACTAGTCGTTGAATAAAAATCGTTGATTCTATATTATCAAACAGTTGTTCGTTGGATCAAATATAAAGTCCTAATAACTAACATTGTGACGTTAGACAGTATACAATTATTTGAACTAAATAAGCTTTGAAACAAACACCAAAAAATGAACACATCTTGAAAATCCAAGATATGAAAATTATATTGATCACATGCACTTGACCATTGAATCTCAAACTCATTAATAATTCATGAGTAAATTAGCCAACCCTATATTGCTTAACTTTGCTCACATGGTACTGGTACCTGCATGGTGAAGTACATTGGACTAATTTTCAAGTCCGCTCAATCCAATGACTGGATTATTTTTGAGCCAGTCCTCATATATATAGACATAGTCGGATTTAAAATATTACAATTTTTGCCTCCTGAGGCAAAAATTGTTGTTAAATCTGTTATTTTATATAAGTGTGGTGTTGTACTTGCTCGCGACCGATTAGAGTTGCGTTTCGGAGTTGAGTTCGTGATTCCTCCAGCTCAGACTATTGTCTATAGACTGATTGTACGTTTTACAAATCATGATTCATGGACTCGGCGCAGTCCATGTTTTACAACATTCCAATAATCAATATATAGCCAATATAAGCTGATTAAAATATATAATTAGGCGTTTAATTAAAACGTACATTTTGAATATTAATGTTCATAAAACTGACTGATTTCTATCGATAATCGTCTGATTTCTATCGATAAATGATAAATCATCAGTCTCAAATTATGTGCTTCTCTCGTCATGAAAATATTTAAATTTAAAATATTTAAAGATTTTATAATCATATTAATAATATACATAAAAAAATATTACTCGACTGTGATTGGTTTATTTCAGTGCAGTTGTGGCCTCAACTGTTTGTGCCCAAACAGGCTCACTATACCATTGAGTAAGTTTAACCTTGAAGGACTTGCAAATTGCTTCGCTTCACCAATACCAAAGATGAACAATAAAGTACGTAGTGTTGGAATGTCCCGCAACAACAAGACCTTTGGTAGGATAACTTGACTATAATAACATATAGTAATTTCATCCACTATCTTTCAACCTTAATAACTTCGTAATAATTTGTTTTTCTCTTGGTTTCACATTTAGTTCTACTCTGCAAATTCTATCTACACTCCCCCTTAATTTAAAAAACCCTGCTGAAGAAGACTGTTAGGTCGAAACGCGTTCAGGGTTGCCTTTCCTACTCAAATTCAATCTCTCGCTCTTATATCCTCGCCTTTTATCGTGTCCCATAAAAATTTCCACGTATTTTAGTTTCTATCTAATCGTAGTTTCCCTAGTTTTTTTGCGTACGTGTTCATCATAGGAGTCCGAGTAAAGAAATAAAAGAAAACCATTTTGGGACTACTGGTCCTCATTATTTAGGCCAGACAATGTCTTACACCAGTATACTTGTCCAATTACCTATTTTATACCAATAAAGCTAAATTAAATTAAAATAGTTACAAAATTACGTTTTGAAGTATTTCCACGTAGAATGCTGAGCAATTATTGCCAAAAATAACGCGTATGTAGAACCAACCTCGTACCCAGGGTCTTACCTATGGGAGGGCGTGCGAAGGCAAGAGCCTGGGTACGAGGTTGATATAGAACAAGGGATCAGGCCACAATTATTTGGACTATGTCGAACGCATATGGTCGAACGGCGTTCACTGAACTTATAGTCAATTCCTGCCAGGGGGGACGGCGTCCCCCCATGTTTGATTAGAGACTTTACGATTTTAGGACGGCAACGCGACGGCCAAAACAAACTCCTTCAAATAAATGGTAGTAAAGATAGTTCGTAGTATATTATCAATCGTATGAATTTAATACAATTTTAGAAGCTGAAGACATGAGTTTTATGGTTGGGAAGAGTTCTGCTAAACCCAGTCCGAAGTTGCGCTTGTTGCGGCTTGGCCCGCAGCCGTTGTATCAAGACTTGAAAATCTGTTATTTGGCGTTGTAAACAGAGCGATGACAATGTCTAAATTATTCATATATTGTAATTACTCAATTCTTTTCAATGATCTATTGTATTGCCGTTCTAAAATCGTAAGGTCTCTATTTTGGTAGGGAGGACACCGTTCCCCTGGTAAAAAAAAACATGGATGGACCGCGTTCCCCCTGGTGGTCACTACAAATTGACAGAAATTGCTTATCATGACATCTGGTATCTCGATCTAGGAAAGCAACTCGACATGAGATCAATGCGTTCAGCCGAACGTATAAAAATATTTTCCCCTTTTATTACTACAACGAGACAGAAAAAGCCAGAGCATGTATGGTTGGTAGACTTGCCCAAGTCGCTCGCTAGGGACCGCGCGTAGCAAGAAAACCACGAACCGCGGACTTTGGAAAGTCTAGTATGGTTGGATTCATTTGCAGATCCGGAAACCGTTTAATATATTAGATTTACAGCTAGCTATAGGTAATCGTAAACAACACGTTTAATAATTAAATCACCTAAATTGATCACGTGGAAGATCGCGCGTCTCACTCGCGGTCACACTAGCGTTTGTTCTTGGAGATTACCAGCGGATTAGCGTGCTTGCTTGAACACACACCAACAAGCTCATGCTAGAATGTAAGCAAGCACGTCGCGGTCACACTCAAAAAAGCAACGTTTGCTTGCTTGCTGTTGTTGTTGACAGATAAAAATTAAAAACTTATCTAATAATCTAAAGTCCATTATGTTAAAGTCAACGAATATAGCCTACATTATTCTTGTGATTTCGTAACTATAAGTTTAGAACATATAGAGAATGTGTCTTTGTAGTTTATAGTTCAGGCGCAAATGCTTGCCCGATCGTTATTCATGCTTGAATGCTTCCTGTTTTTGGGTAAATAAAATAAATAAATAATACATATATAATATGATGAGTTGTAAAATACATGTAAAAATAAATAATATAAAATAATAATATAATAATATTAAATAGGGATGTTACATTGTATATTAAATGGCAAGAACTAAATTCTTTTGAAATTTTGAATTTGGTTTCTGCGTCTGGTTTCCATCAAACATACCCTGTAGACTGTAGAGTGTAGACTGTAGTGTGTTTGCCGACCGTGCTTCGCCAGCTTCGGTGCCTTTGAAATTTCAAGCAAATCGTGTCAGATTTCAAGCGTGGTTGAGTTTTGTGTCTTGCGCGGTCACACGGATCAGTAGGACAGGGGTCCACGTTCATTCTCATTAAGTTCTGAAGAAATTCCAGCATGTCCACTGCCTGTAGTAAAACCTTTCGAAAATGTCACTATTTGGTCAGGAGTGAAATCATTATTAGGTGATGTTTATATGATCTCGGGTCACACTACCCCCCGAGCTACCCAAGGAGAGGCAAAATTATATTCATTATATAACATTTAATTTAATTAAACGCAAGTGTTTATATGGAAAGTTTCAACTCGTCTCGGCTGGTAGGGTCATCCTGGCGGTAGGGACACCCTGTTTACAAAACAGGGTTACCCTTGGTAGGAGGGACAACTTTTGACCACTGTGTAAACAATTTGTCTCGGCCTCCACGGATAACTTTTCATTTCCTGATTCTCAGGCCTTCAAACAAATAACTGCATGTTTCAGGAGTCACAATCTCGCACTTAGAGCCATTCTTGTAGGATCGAGGGGATACAGTGCCACCCTGGCCCAGGGCTAGTGTTTCATATAGACGTGCGGTTAAATGGTCTCGGGGGTAGGGGTGTGTCCCTAGTATCTGAGATCATATCAATAGCGCCTACGACTGCGTAATTGTTGGTTTTCAGACTGCAATAGGCAAGACGAAAGTCTGTTAAGAATGAATATTGAACTTTCGACAAAATCATTCATAAATTGGCAATGATTATCGTACATTGGTTCGATGTTGGCTTGCCATATTCAAAGTCATTTCGCTGCGACGCTGTCCCAGAAAGCATCATCCTTTATTTTTGTCTTAACTTTATCAACATTCAACAATGGATTTTAACTACTCATGTGTTCGCGACATCTTCCATGAAGAAACGTTCTCTTTCCCCGCTGTAATTTTGTTCCATATTTTGCATTTTTATGTCTCGTCAAGCCACCTTCCGATTTGCAAATCTTGTCACAATTTTCAAAAGGAAAGTTATTTTCGCCTGATATTTCGCTCACAGCGTGAGCCATGGTTGCTTCGACTTCTTCAATAAAAGACAACGCAATTTCAAAATTATAAGGGAAAATATCCTCGCAGGTTTCTTCATGTTCAAAATAACGCCAACTCCTCGACAATGTTGCTCGAACAACTTTCGCCTTCCAATTCCCAGAGAATCGATACAATCGCCTCTAAATTGTCGTCCATAGCTCTTTCTATCATATGACTTTAGTTTAGGCCAAGTAAAAAAATTCCCGGTTTCTCATCAGACGTGTTTTAAAATGCCAATGCGGCGGGCGGTTTTTTATTTTATTTTTTACTTGAACAACCAGTTTTCTTTTAACAACAGAACTTAAATTGTTTAATAATAACCACTATTCAACCATGTATATTTATTTAAAATACAATACTTATAAAAAAAAAACATGAGGTTGGCGGCCATTTGCATAAAATATTACACTGCTAGCACCCACCGCTAAATATTTCATGTAATTGTTATTTTAAATAATAAAAAAAAATACAAATGCGGCGGCTATTTCCTAATGCGGGCGCTGATGAGAAACCGGGAATTTTTTTTTTACTTGGCCTTAGCACAAAAATAAGTGTTATTAGCGCCGTTATTTCGCGATGAACATGAAAACATTGGAACTACTATAATATAATCCTATAGTAATTGATCTCAAGCCATGCACTAAAACCGTCACGTGACATCTTTTTCCTTTGATCCTCAACATAGTTTGCCGCCGTCGCCAAATCCCTTTGAAGTTTGCCGGCTAGCCAAACCATGTGCGAATTTACTGTGGAACCAGCAAGCGCGCTTGGAAGATGATGTGTTGAGCGATTCAAGTGGATTTAGTTCAAGCAAGCAAGGTCGCGGTCACACTAGCGCGAGAATCGTAAACGTGCATATTTTCGGAAACCCCTACAGCGAAAAATTTCATGTGGCGAGCCGGTATGGAGTGATTTATTGTACTTGCCTGACAATTAATATGGCCGTGACCGTGGACGAAGTTTTAAACCAGATAGGAGGATATGGCAAATATCAAATCCTCATGCTTCAGATGGTTGGTTTCATCGAATTTGGTTTAGCCTCTTTCAATGTAATGATTATCACATTTATCGCAGGAGAACCTACTTGGGAATGTGTCTCAAACAGCACTGTATGTAATATAACTGGTATAGTCGATACGACCAGTGATGATTATAAAGTAAGATGTGATATGCCGAGATCAGAATGGAAATTTTCCGATACGTTTACCTCCACTGTCACTGAGGTTAGTAAACTGATTGATCTGTATAAAGATTTGTAAAGACCGGTCAGAACGCAATACGCATTCCATCTCTTCCACTTCGGAGATCTCCGGTTACGGCAAAAATTTGCAGTGACCTAACCTTGATTCATTGCAATGTTTGAAGGGTGTTGTTGCTGGAAAGTATCAAGTGCAAATTTATATACATTTTATTAGACCTAACCAGGAACAGCTGCGAAAAATACAACGTTATATATATATATATATATATATATATATATATATATATATATATATATATATATATATATATATATATATATATATATATATATATATATATATATATATATATATATATATATATATATACATTTTATTAAACTCATGCAATAAACCTAACCAGCAACAACTGCGAAAATGCAACACTTTATAGGTCCCTGGCAGGAATTGATTGCAATATATGTATATTGTACAGCATATCTTAAAAAAATATATTTGGGCTCTTATTAAATAGCAAACATTTTTGCCACAACTGTTGCTCAATTTTCATCTGTCAACAGCACGCGCAATATAGTCATGTGTCAATACGCGCAATTTTCAAGTATCAATATCATGCCATGAGAACATGAGACGGTGATGTTTAATATTAATATCATGATGAAATTCTAACTAAATGTGCGATATCTACTAAATGTATTATTAATGCTGATACTAACTAATAGTTTTATATACTGTACTCATTGCCTACATCAGAGTCGGCCATTAATATGGCGCGGTCAATCGAATCTTCCGTGTGCGTGAAAATGGAGTTTGAGTTTTGGTCGTGTGTCGTGGGTAAAAAGTCGTACGTCGTGCGTAAAAGTCATGGGTCGAAAAATGCTCTAAATTTCCATTTTTTCGCTCAGACACTGCTTTTGCTAAAATAATTTCTGTTTTAGCCAATGCGTCTAAGCGATCAAATGCCCAACTGAATATTTAACCGAAATTCTTTATATTATGCGAACTTCGAACTAAAGTCAAGAACGCAACAGGGTAATGTGTCTGGACGTTAAAAGGGTTCTCTTTTTTGTGCGAAAATTAAAAGCAGTGTTCAAATGTGATTATACCGTGAACAAGAGATTGTGATTTATTTTGTATTAAACTGTTTGATATAAATTCACCAAAGCGGCAAAGCCAACGTGATTTATTGTGCCGTGTATTTATTTCAAAACAAAGTAGGCTAAGGCAATCCCTGAACTAACCTTTAAGTGAAGCTTTCCGCCCAGTGGAATGTCATTCGCTACTGTTCTGGAACGAATTTATAACTAAAGTTGATCAAGTAGAGCTTATGGCTTATACGCCAGACATATAACGCTTGTTGAACAGATTAATATGAACTTTGTGTCGGATTACTAGGTGTTTATGCATGTTTTTTGTCGGATTACTAGGTGTTTTAGGCATTGTATTAAATTAAGGTTTCCTTTAATTGCGTCACAACATTTTTACTTGCCGCCTGGCCTATCCTGCTGCGTTCTTTACTTTAGTTCGAAGTTCGAACGCATAATATGAAAAATTAGGTCAAATATTCAGTTGGGCATTTGATCGCTTACACGCGTTTTGCTAAAACAGAAAGTATTTTAGAAAAAGCAATGTCTGAGCAAAAAAAATGGAAATTGGGAGTTTCAGTGGCGGCGCCAGGCTTCCAAATTTGGGGGGGCATTTGAGGGGCAAACTCAAATTTTGGGGGGGCAAGATAGAATTTTTAAAAAGGTCGCCCCCCAGGAGATTCACCCCCCCCCCCTCAAAACGTGGCGATATCGCCTCCCAGGGGGGTGGGGCGAATACCCTAAGAATATCGCCCCTCTTTAGGACATTCGCCCCCCATATATGCGATGTGGTTTATTCAAATAATTTCGTGATACTTTCATCTTATTAATGCCTTACACGTTTGAGAATTTAACTCTGCAAAACTAAAGCTTTTTTGTCTTTTTTTTTGGAACGTATTATTGGAGTATTGGCAAGTTTTACCATTCAGAGATTTACAAACTAATATTGAAACTGTAAAAAACAGTTTCATGTATACGCGCATTCACTAAAGAGTAATGACAACTTATAAGCCATACATTTTCCGATAACTACAAAACGCTTGTGTAGCCTTTAGTCGCTCTTAGTGACTAATAATTTTTTTTGAGGGGGGGCAAAATGGGGGGCAAAAAATAATTTTGGGGGGGCATTTGCCCCCCTTGCCCCCCCCTGGCGCC
>CACRXK020010305.1:0-17849 GCA_902702795.2 Paramuricea clavata | reverse complement strand
CATTGATTAAAATTCCTAAACAAAATGACACTCCTATACCCATAAATTAGGATGTTCTAACTAACCTCCCTATTCTAGTTATATCATTCCGACTTTCTTTCTCTATTTGAAGGTTTTTTTAATGGGGATTATTCGACTGGTGATGACTGTGTATAGTTGTGGCCATCATAAAATTGCTGCAGACGGTGAGAAAAAGCGAAGAACTGTAGTCACAGAAAAACAGAAAGAAAGCTGATCTATTGCAAGTACGATATGTACTAAAATTAATATGAATCGGAATTAATTGATCCTGTAATATTCTCTGCCAGCAGACAGGTCTGTGAAAGCATAATCTGTCGAGATATGATGATCTGGAAGCCAGGCAAACTTCAAAGCCACAAAATAGAAGAGCTTTGTTTGATGTTGAACTGTACCTCAGTCCTCACCGTGCACAAATCCTTTGTCTCAACTTCGTTAGATATCCTTCATCGTGGTTGCACGTTTCATCTCAGCTATCCCTATTGGACGATTACTTCATTATACGAAAATACAATGAGCTCAATCACCGTGACCGTGCACAAATTAACATAAACTTAAAACATAACACAATGACTTCAGTTTAGTTTCCAGATCCATCATATCTTGATTGACTTTGGTGAAAGAGCATAAAAGCAAATTCAGAATTAAATATCAATGAAGAGTTTTTATTGAAAAACTTTTCAAACTACTTCTTCTTAAATTTAGGTTTGTGCCACGTCTTTGAAATTACACATTCAGAGGTGCATCTGTATTCCAGATGACATTGTGTACTAAATATTTGCCATCGACCTTTTTCCAAACTGTCAATGCCCTGCAAAAGAATGTATAGGTTCACTTAAGCGGACGTTTGAAGAAGCTCAAATTTGACATAGGGCCGGGTTCGTTTTGGATACAGTATTCTGCAATAAGCTTATAAGTTTCTGTGGTTCTTGTGCATGGGAGTCTAGATTAGACACAAACCACGGCAGCTTATTGTAGAATACTACCTACACTGGACCACCATGTTTGAGATATCTTTTTCAGGTATTTCAGACACAGACCACGACAGCTTATTGTAGAATACTACCTACACTGGACCACCACGTTTGAGATATCTTTTTCAGGTATTTCAGACACAGACCACGACAGCTTATTGTAGAATACTACCTACACTGGACCACAACGTTTGAGATATCTTTTTTTAGGTAGTTCAGACACAAACCACGACAGCTTATTGCAGAATACTACCTACACTGGACCACCACGTTTGAGATATCTTTTTCAGGTAGTTCAGACACAAACCACGGCAGCTTATTGTAGAATACTACCTACACTGGCCCACCACGTTTGAGATATCTTTTCAGGTAGTTCAGACACAAACCACGACAGCTTATTGTAGAATACTACCTACACTGGACCACCACGTTTGAAGATATCTTTTTCAGGTAGTTAATTCAGACACAAACCACGACAGTTTATTGTAGAATACTATACCTACACTGGACCACCACGTGTGAGATATATTTTTCAAGTAGTTCAGACACAAACCGCGACAGTTTATTGTAGAATACTACCTACACTGAACCACCACGTTTGAGATATCTTTTTCAGGTAGTTCAGACACAAACCACGACAGCTTATTGTAGAATACTACCTACACTGGACCACTACGTTTGAGATATCTTTTTCAGGTAGTTCAGACACAAACCGCGACAGTTTATTGTAGAATACTACCTACACTGAACCACCACGTTTGAGATATCTTTTTCAGGTAGTTAATTCAGACACAAACCACGACAGTTTATTGTAGAATACTATACCTACACTGGACCACCACGTTTGAGATATCTTTTTCAAGTAGTTCAGACACAAACCGCGACAGTTTATTGTAGAATACTACCTACACTGAACCACCACGTTTGAGATATCTTTTTCAGGTAGTTAATTCAGACACAAACCACGACAGTTTATTGTAGAATACTATACCTACACTGGACCACCACGTTTGAGATATCTTTTTCAGGTAGTTAATTCAGACACAAACCACGACAGTTTATTGTAGAATACTATACCTACACTGGACCACCACGTTTGAGATATATTTTTCAAGTAGTTCAGACACAAACCGCGACAGTTTATAGTAGAATACTACTTAGACTTGACCCCCATGTCATACCTTATCAAATCTGAAAGCCACTGTCACAAAGATGAAAGAGAGAACAATGAAGAAAACCACGGGGAATGAAACGTTTTGGTGAATAGATCTAAACATAACAATGTAAAATACATGATTTCTTTTCAGCTGTTTTGCGGGTGGGAATAATTCTGGAGACTCAATCTCTACTATACCTTGGTAAAATTGTAATCTCGACTAGGAATGAAAAGACCAGAACGAGACAGACTCCAGCGAACGATACTGCACAACCACCTTCAGTTTGCGCGGAATACTATGAAAAGAATAACGGGTTAAGTCCACTTTCATGCACCAGCCGAAGCGAAAAACAAATCTTGGCAATGTGATTGGTGAGCGAAAAAATTCGCCACGATAATGTTGGATCAGTTCCTACTTTTTTACTGTTCGCGCGAACAAATTCGCTTACTGGAAAATGGGGTTTATAGTCGGCTAGTTATGCGATTCTTGATTTTTGGTTTGATGCTTTTGAAGGTTTACATAAATTGTCAAGTATCTCAAGTTGTTTATACAAAATAATAATTCTACCTTTTCCTCATTCCGAGGGTCAACAAATTTCAATGTAAATGGGTTCACTTTTCCTGAAGTTCTGGAAAAAAACAAAAATGTTCATCGCGTTAATTAAAACTGAATATGAAACCATTTATATGACATACTAATTATGTAAATTGGTATGCAAAGTCATTAGAGATGACAGCGCCCATGGCCCATGGGAATTCATGCGGTTGTTCGCAGAACACGGCTGAGCTAGTTGCACCAATGGTAATTGATATTGAAATTTGAATATAGCTTTGTTTATTGAAAATTCAAATTTTTTCCTCGTGTATAGAGGTTGCCGCATTCTTGAAGTCTACAAGAGCTTCGCCATGGCACTACAAACTAGAGGATATTTTCGAGGCATACGTTTTCGCAAGATAATTTAGGAGGCAGAAAAATTAACGGGAATGTATGGACAAAATGCTGGCGTACTGCCGTACTTTATCAAGCGGTTAGGAGTGGCAGATTCTCGGTTTAAAATGTTGAAGTAGTGTGTAAGTGATGTAACATAATTTATAACGTGTGTTCAGTATAGTTCAACTTAAGTTTATAACGTATCAAAATACTGCATGCATGCATGGTGTCTGAATTTGCGTTGTAAACGGTTACATGAGCCAGGCAATTGCCTTGCCATGCAGGCAATTTTTTTTTCAAATGGCTTTTGTAGAAGCATGTCTGAAATGTATTTGTGTTTACATTCATCCCAGTCTGAATTCATGCCGGTCTGAAGTCAGCCGGCTCGGTCCAGCAGGCGGAATGACTTGAGACCGGTCTGAGTTATTTTCATCCCGGTCTTATGTAAACATCAATTATAGATAATACTATGACCGAAACGAAATGGTCCCGGTTTCACTTCGTTCCGATCTCATGGAAACGGGGCCTAACACCTACCTTTCGCTTTGTTCTAGAACTTTTGAGAGATTGTGCATCAGCTGTTCTTCATCCCTAGAGTGAAGGCACATGATCGATAAAAAGCCGGTTACAAACGAGAATATTTTCATATGACAAGTTTTTCCATGCTAGCTTTTGAACAGGTGTGTTTGTCACAGGAAATATTGGCAAATTTTTCCCGTCTGTATTGGGATCCTGGAAAATTTGACCATGACAATGTAGACTGTAGTATAGTTGCCCTATAGCACTTGGATGTTGTCGGAAACCAAACCTTGTTATAGAAAATCTGTTGTACATACACATGCACACGTGCAAATGGCATATAAAACTTGCCATACAACAGGGGCCGATTTTTCGAAGGCCAGATAGTCCACCGGATAGTAATTTTTTCAAGCTTTGTTAAATTAGTCGTTGATTGGTATAATTATATAGTATTAAAGTTTAGTATTTATAAGTTAAATGTTTTTTATATTTCTTATGTCATCTATATTCCGTAGTTTCACAGTTTTTCAAGCATTTTACAAAGGTTGAAAAATCAATATCCGGTGCGGGATAGCGCTATCCGACTTTCGTACAACCGGCCCCAGGGCCTCTTTTAAGATATTGTCAGTGGAGGGGCCATCAAGAGAAAGGGACCCAACTGGAAGGTGGTGAACGGAAAAAGCGGCCGGGAACTTGTCTGGCTCAGAAAAAGTTTGTATTTTAATTGTCTGGGGCTTGATTTTCGGCATTGTTACACACAATCTTTTATATATTTCATCCGCGCCAGACAAAGATTTGGTCATGGGAATACTATCTATTGTATTAAAAGAGATCCTGCCATACGAAAACTTGTCGGAGCATACACAAATGATCGAAATTTAAACGCAAACTGGTCGCTCACCTCAATCTGTCGTCATTTATTTCGCTTTTCTCAAAGCTATCCTCCTGTAGGTAGAATAAAAGAAATATAAAATTCTGCAAAACGAATCAAACTTTCTATGGAATGGAGAGAAATTATTTTTCGTTTAATCTGGCGTGGTTAATGCAAATTTTACTGGCAAAAAATTAGACTTGTGTCTTCAATTACAATGTTATTCGCCCTTTCCGTCTTATGTGCCATGCAATTCCTCTTCTCTTGCTTCCCGTTTTCCGTTATCCTGTTCTCCGCAAATCAACTTGCTTATCGACCGTCTTATCATAGCTATACGCAAGACACAACAATTATTTTGATGTATGCACTTACAGTTTTTTCGGGCATAGATATTTCCACATGATGTCGTGGCGTTCCGTTCTCCTCCGTGCCATTAGTTTCCTTGGTCTTGAGTGCTTTCCTTGCGGTTGTTCCCAGTAAACTCACAATGGGCGATGATGTCCTGCGTTTTACCTCACAATCGGGCATTACCAATAACGGAACCGTCTCCCATTTTTCCTAGAAATTAAGGTGTTTGAAATGAAATGAAAGAAATGTTTGGTTATGTTTGTAGCAGTTTTTAACGGATCCAAAATTTAAGGTAAAAGTCTTCACTTCTCGTCTTCTTTTAAAGTTTGCGTAAGGACGAAGAGATTACATTTCATGTGTGCTACGTCTATATGCAAACTAGCAGTCCCTTCTTTGTCCAATGTCGTCAGGCGTGCAGGATCATCTGCCCAAAAACCTCACTGCCATATGCATATTGTTGCAAGCGTTCTCGATTGGGTTGCAAAAGTATTACAGGTCTGCTAAAAACGATACTCCGAGTCAAGGCCGTAGCTAGACGCGACAATTGGTGTGTGTGTGTATATTCATATATTCATGTGCACCCTCCCCCCACCACCACCACCACCACCATTATCGGTCTAGCTACGGCCCTGACTCTAGTATTTGACCATGCGCAAAACAAACCTTTGCTTTGGACTTTATTTTTCCAACAATAAGATAAGTCTTGATGCCGGATTCCTTGATGTATTCATTTCTTACATGACCATTCCCCTCCTCGACTTCGTACAGATCTCGGACTCTTTCGTATGTTGTTGCCGAAATATGAACGCGCCTTTAGAGATGAAAAAAGGCAAACAAATTAGAGATCTTTCCTTCTAGAGGTAAATGCTTTAATTAGCTTGACGAATTGGCAAACATACCCAGGAATCCCACCAGACTCCATTTTATTTGCCAGCGTGACGTCATTCGACCAAGCATCAAACTGCCATTTTTTCTGCCCCAGTACCCCAGCTAACACGGCACCAGTGTGGATACCAACACGCATGTCTAAACTTTTCACTCCTGTCTGTTGACGCACTTTACTGAAATAAATAGCAAATACGTGTTCGTTGAGAGTGAAAGTGTATGACGTAATTACTATGTTATATGATGTCATGCTTACGTAATGTGATTCACCATTCCCAGACCCATATTAACCGCTGACGCAGCATGATTGTTGTCGCCTTTCTCCCTCTCGGCTGCATCCAAACCCGAGATACAGTAGTAACAGTCACCCAGAATTTTGATTCGTTGACAGTTGTGTTTCTGTGGAAATATGACGATTTTCAAACCTCAGACTTCATACTAGATAACTCTATCAGTTCTGAACTGTTCTCCCTAGAGGTCTTATTGATCCAATGTTACTACAGGAGGAAGCTTAAACTAAACTAACTTTATTTATACTGGATAGCTCTATCAGTTCTAAACCGTTCTTCCTAGAGGTCCAGTAAGGATCATCTCTTATTGATCCAGTGTTACTACAGGAGGAAGCCTAAACTTTTATTTATACTGGATAGCTCTATCAGTTCTAAACTGTTTCCCTAGAGGCCCAGTAAGGAGGTCCAGTAAGGATCATCTCTTATTGATCTAGTGTTACTACAGGAGGAAACCTAAACTAAACTAACTTTATTTATACTGGATAGCTCTATCAGTTCTAAACTGTTCTTCCTAGAGGTCCAGTAAGGATCATCTTTTATTGATCCAATAAGCAAGAAAATTAAATTATATTTCCCAAAGAATCAGCATTATTTTCTCACTCTGATAACTGCAGGTTGACCACCATCTGCTGCGCGATACTGCTTAGTGGTGAAACACCACCTGTTTACGCAAGTGTTGATTGGCCTGCGAACCTTCAACATATACTTACCGATGCAAGTTTATCAAATATGGCAAAAAGCTGGTTCAAAGTCTCTATCAGTTCTTCTGCTGTGCATGTGGAAGAGAGCTCAGTGAAGCCAACGATATCGGCATATAGTATACTGCAAGAAAAATCGTTGTTACATGAACATTTCATCTCTTTATGTGACTAGAGTTCTAAAGTTTGATTATAATTTCACCTCGTTCGCATGTGAAAAGAACGTTTTCTGCACCTCGGGTTTTCTTCGTACATACGTAAAAATCTCGCATCTTGTAGCAAGTCTGCCAACAAACCGTCAACAAGTTGTGTTCGCAATGCTTGCCCCAAGTTGTCAACAAGATTGGAACAAGCTGTTAACAACTTTAACCTGTTGCAGGGTTGTTCCGACAAGTGTGATACAGTCATGATATAACAATATTGTTACAACCTTGTGTCATCAACTTTGTAACTTCTTGCTATATCATGACTGTATCGGACTTGTTGGAACAACCTTGTAACAAGTCTGATAATGCCATCAAGCTTGTTACAAGTTGTTAATAGTTTGTTCCAAACTTGTTACAACATCTAGGAACAAGCAGTGCGAACACAACTTGTCGACAGAATGTGAACAGATTTGTAACAACTTGTTTGCAGACCTGTAAGAAGTTGTGCGTTTCTGTGTGTGTACCTCTAAAAACACGAAAATCTCGCATCTTGTATATAGCAAGTTTGCCAACAAGCCGTCAACAAGTTGCGTTCGCACTGTTTGTCCCAAGTTGTCAAAAAGTTTGGAACAAGCTGTTAACAACTTTGTTGATATTATCAGACTTGTTCCAACAAGTTCGATACAGTCGTGATATAACAATATTGTTACAACCTTGTGTCATCAACCTTGAAGAATGTTATCAAGAATGTTACAAGGTTGACCACACAAGTTTGTAACAATATTGTTATATCATGACTGCATCGGACTTGTTGGAACAACCTTGCAACAGGTCTGATAATATCAACAAGGTTGTTACAAGTTGTTAACAGCTTGTTCCAGACTTGTTGACAACTTGTTGACAACGCAGTGCGAACACAACTTGTTGACAGCTTGTTGACAGACTTGCTACAAGATGTGAGATTTTTACATGTGTAGTGCAAGCACAACTTGCACATGTTGACAACTTGTGAAGAGATTTGTGGTTACAAGTTGTGCGCTGTTACATGTATAGAGTATGGCAGAGATATCCAGCATAAATAAAATCAATTTAGTTTTGGTTTCCTCCTGTAATACGCTAAGCTAACTTACCTGCAACACTCCACTCTTTCGATATAAATTTTATTGAAATTTCCGTTTTTCAAAATCGTCCCATCCGACTGAATGTCGTCCTCCAACTCTTTCGACACATGACTGGGTAGGACGGACAGCAGTAACCGTTGCTGCAAAAAATATTGGGCACTTTAAGGGACGGGTCATTATTTATGGCGGGGGGTGGCACCGAAGAGAAAAGGGTTGGGTAAACAAAATTTTGAGTAAGTAAAAGGTTGGGTAAATGAAAAACAAAACAACTCAAGGGTTGGGTAATAAAAATTTATTGTCATTTCCAAAGCATGACCCACTGAAATATTGGAGACTGAAAAGCAATGTCAACAGTCATTTGTCCATACTATATGTGAATCAATCAGAGTCACTATCTTGATCATAGTTTGACAAAACAAATTGTGTTTCCAAAGAAAGTACATGTGCAGACAACATGAAACTTTAGACTGCAGAAAATTTCACAAGCATTTATCAAACTCATGTCACTGAAGTGATAAAGGACATGTATGACAACTGAATGGTATCCTTTTGTTAAGTTTTTGGCCAGGGGTGGGTAGTTATTTTTTAATTGATATTTGAGGTTGGGTAATCAAATTTTTGTCTTTTTAATGGTTGGGTCAGCAAAATTTTTGACACGGAAAACATTTCTCTTCGGTGCCACCCCCCGCCATAAATAATGACCGGTCCCTAAGCATGTAGGACGGGAATGCGACAGCGACGGTAAACAAACTCGTTGAACAAAATGATTGCAGCAGAAAACCTGTCGTCTGTTATCCATCGTATGAAAATAATACAGTTTAAGGATTAAAATTATCACTGGGTTTATGATTGAGAAAAGTTCTAGCACCCAATTGAAAATAGCAGTTGTTCCAGCTTGAAATGTAAGCGTTGTATACAAGACGTGATAATCTGTATTTTGCCGTTGTAAAACAGAGCTACGGCGACGTCTAAAACGTCCGTGGATTTTAATTGTCAATTTCTGCTCATTTTCTTGCATTAATATGTTATTAATATGCTGTTTTCGTTACACTTTCGTTCTGCTTTTTGAAGTTCTTAATAACGGTAGTTAGTTATAATACAAAACTGTAAAATTTAAGGCGCTTTCTTGACACGTCCCCGTAATAGATTAAGCTTTGCTTAAGTTCGCTATTATATACTGTTTAAAACACGAGCAGAAGTGCTCTATCAGATATAAAACACGAGGTTGTACCTGTTTCACGTGCTGAAATTCCAGTTTCATCTTGACTTGCAGTGATTTGAGTGTTTCACTAAAAGCTTGACGTTGACGTCTGTCAGCCAGGAGGAAATCGATGACTCCCATTAAAGCTGCGCACAGAAACAGCAAGATATTTGCTACGATCTTGAAATGAAAAAATAAACATCAATAGACGAGCAAACAAGCAAAATGTGAGAGAAGCGGCTCCAATTTGACTCAACTAAACCTCTAGGAAGAACAGTTTAGAACTGATGGAGCTATCCAGTATAAATAAAGTTAGTTTGTTTAGGTTTCCTCCTGAGGTAACACTTGATTAATAAGAGATGATCCTTACTGGACCTCTAGGAAGAACAGTTTAGAACTGATAGAGCTATCCAGTATAAATAAAGTTAGTTTAGTTTAGGTTTTCTCCTGTAGTAATACTGGATCAAGAAGAGATGATCCTTACTGGACCTCTAGGAAGAACAGTTTAGAACTGATAAAGATATCCAGTATAAATAAAGTTAGTTTAGTTTAGGTTTTCTCTTGTAGTAACACTGGATCAATAAGAGATGATCCTTACTGGACCTCTAGGAAGAACAGTTTAGAACTGATAGAGCTATCTAGTATAAATTAAAATTAGTTTAGTTTAGGTTTCCTCCTGTAGTAACACTGGATCAATAAGAGATGATCCTTACTGGACCTCTAGGAAGAACAGTTTAGAACTGATAGAGCTATCCAGTATAAATTAAAATTAGTTTAGTTTAGGTTTCCTCCTGTAGTAACACTGGATCAATAAGAGATGATCCTTACTGGACCTCGAGGAAGAACAGTTTAGAACTGATAGAGCTATCCAGTATAAAAAAAGTTAGTTTAGTTTGGGTAATTTCCTCCTGTAGTAACACTGAAACAACAAGAGATGATCCTTACTGGACCTCTAGGAAGAACAGTTTAGAACTGATAGGGCTATCCAGTATTAATACGTTTATTATATATAAATACGTTTATTATATATAAAGTTAGTTTAGTTTAGGTTCCTCCTGTAGTAACACTGGATCAATAAGAAATGATCCTTACTGGACCTCTAGGAAGAACAGTTTAGAACTGATAGGGCTATCCAGTATAAATACGTTTAGTTCAGGTTTCCTTCTGTAGTAACACTGGATCAATCAGAGATGATCCTTACTGGACCTTTAGGGAGAACAGTTTAGAACTGATATATATATATATATATATATATATATATATATATATATATAATCCTATTTTTATATATATATATATATATATAATCCTGTTTAGAACTGATAGAGCTATCCAGTATAAATAAAGTTATTTTAGGTTTCCTCCTGTAGTATACTGGATTATTTTTATCTATATATATATAATCTATTTTTATATATATATATATAATCCTATATAATCCTATTTATATTTTTATTTTCATCTAGACTGCGTGTGAGGGAGACAATAAACAGAGAAATCCAGTATAAATGAGGTTAGTTATTTTTTGAGTTTAATGATTTAGCAGCATTAATTAAAACTTATCTTTCGTGCAATTATGCCAACAATCATGTTTGCATTGTGACGTTGAACAATCTTATCTTTTGAGTGTAATTAAAGTTTTGATTACGCAATGGCTTTCCAAAACTAATCAACTTTATCCAAAATACCGTTATCATAGACATTGTGACGTCACAATGACGTAATTAAAAACCGCGATTGTTTTTCAAATGTTTCGAAAATGAAAAATTACTCGTGCTATAAGATTTGGCTCGGAATATTCGAAGTTGTGCTGCGTGTAATATTTATAGCTTCAAACAGTACAGCTTTGTAAATTTCGATCTGATATTGCAGAATTACACGTCATGTTGCAGCAGCGCAGGTGAAATATATAGACAATGAGACATTGCGTAATAGATTATTGCAACATGATAAGAGTTTATAGGAATAGCCAACCCTAGCGACGCAATGATAACTGTCAAAAGAATGAACGATGTGTATCGATAAAGGTTTAATTTAAGAGGCAATTTGTTTCCGTCGCGCGCATTTGCAATGAACCGAAAATGATTTTGGCGTTTTGGTGTTCCTCTCAAAATTCTTTGTTCTCTAGTTTGGTACAGTTAGCTACCTTTTTAAATGCATTTGTCGGTTGAGATTTGAGAAACGAAATAATAGTAAAAAATTGTCGATTAAAATAGAATTATCTATGATGCTTTAACGGTGACGCCAAGTCAAGCAAAACTTACTGAACTTCAGACATCATTTTCTCTTTGGCGTACCATCTAAAATCTCTTCATTTTAACATATTTTACAGATAAAACACCAAACAACTTCATATATAGGTTTGTTTGCCGATTGAGAAACGCATCGAAATATAAAAATTTTGAATCATTATCACAACTGACGCCCTATCCATGCATAATCAACATAAATACTCTTCATAAACAAGTTTTACGACGTTTCCAAAAAGTAATTTGCATTATATATTGCCATTGGCGCCCATGTGCTTTAGTACATTAACTGTCAACAATAGATGCTTTCATGCGCTGCTACAATATGGCATGTAAAACTCAGTCACGTGATGTTATTACATAATAGATTATGTCAGCCTCGTACCAGGCTTTTAGTACTGAATAGCAGCTTCGGAGCTCTGGGCGAGCTTTTAGGCGTGCGGAACGTGCGGGCCATCTGGCCTAAAAGCTTGCCCAGAGCTCTGAAGCCGTTATTAATTACTAAAGAGCCTGGGTACTGGATGAATGTGCAGATAGGCGGATCAATATGAGCTTTGATCGCGTTGTATTGCACTGACAAGGGCATGCAATAACCCTACATGCAGTTACAGTCCGAAAGCTTTTTCGTTCGTTGTGACATGTGAGTCCCATAAACACCTTGTTTGAAATATATTATTCGAATAGCGCCTACCAGTTTGGAATAATGTATGTCATATAGCAAGCAATTTAATATTTTGATTTTTGACTTGTGGAAAAAGAGCCCTGCGACGCTATACTGATAGACAGGCCAGAAGCCATCTGCCGCAATTAGCATGCGTAAGTCTGATATTCAGGGTTTGTTTGCCGATAGGCGCTACTATATTGTTTAAGTAATTTGATCGAGTGACTTCTTAATTTTTTATTACAGAATTATACGATCATTAGTCGGCATTTCGTGCCGCATAGTTCACAGTTTTGTGTTGAAAATTTTGAAAAAAATTAACATTAAGTGAATGATATATTTAAGAGTTTTCACGGAAACGTGAGCGAATATTGAGTAGTACAGTACGTGCTTCAATCACTACGCCCCTTTTCCCTACTGCAGGATGAGAGAGACTACTATTTTCCTTTGCATATTGTCTTAGAGTTGAGTCAGTTGACAATAATGCCACCCAGTAATGATCAGGTGATCGAAATGTTTGGTTTCAGTTAAACCATTGAACTGGCGCGCTCTCTCCTAAGTCCCCTTGCCTTGACGAGTAAATTTGTCTGGCATTAGGCAGAGTAAAATAATAAAGTAGGGCGCACTGAGGTGAATTGCAACTTGATGGGTTAAATAAAGCGAAGAAAATATCGGTTAATTCTCCGCCACAATTTTGGGATCAACTCATTTACCGGTTCTTGGCCCAGGCGCCCCTGAATGGTCGATGACACATATGCATATATTATAGCTTGTGTAATGTATATTTATAGCTATCGTTCAGTATATTGTAAAGATGAAAGGCTTTTTTCTACGCATCGCAAAACCACCTCGCAAGCCCGCTTGGATGAAGCTGGTAGTAGCCTGGTATTCGCAGCGAGTTTTTGCAATTAAAGAGTGGAAAAGAGCCCTGAAAAGCATTTCCTAAGTTTTCGGCAGCTGCCTTTGTGTGCATGCCCTAACAGGAATTTTATCGATCTATTTTATCTCATTACGTTTTACGACTACAATGTCTCTTATCAGCACGTGTCAGCGACTCAACGCGTGTTTATATCTCATCTACTCAGCATATAAGGCGCTTGCTTTAACATATTTTGAACTGTATTCACTGCACTGCTTGCCGCCAAACCTGTTGACAAGCTCAGTAAAGAGAAACGTGTTTTTCTTGACAAGTTTCTTGTCGAGTGTACTTACTCGTGTACGGCGAAAAAGTCTGTTCGATCAATTAGTTTTTCTTGAAGTTTAATCTTTCATCTTTGTTCAAAGATTTCAAAGCCGCTTCGAACAAATTTAAAAAAAAAACTGTCTGAAGTATTGCCTACGACGTACACCACACTTCAATTTCAGAATAAACGAGATTTTAATTATGATGGCAATGGCTTCTAGTCGAAGATTCCTTGTCAGGGGTCCTTCAGTGAAAAGCTGACATGGCTGACTTTTGAACAAGATTCCTTGCGACAAGGTGGCATGCAACACATGAACGCAAGTAAAACTAGCTTGTCAAGTAAAACCTGCTTGTCTGCGGGAACGGGGTTTTCTGCAACACTGAGACGTGCTAGCTGTGGCAATCGTTGATATCAAACTGTGTTTCCACAGCTTGTTTCAAATTTGTTATCGACGGCTTGTTCATCATTAACCTGTTCAAAACTAGCTACCGCAAGGTTGCATGACGACTCAACCTTGTTACAACTTGTTTCAATAACTTGTTTTACCGAACAGCTTGTTAAACCATTGTTATGTATGAAAGTTTCTCGCTATCGGAAAATATTAAACTAAAGTAACTTTATTTACGTTTATTTATACAAGATAGCTCTATCACTACTAAGCTGTTCTCCCTATCGAGGTCTAATAAGGGCCCAATTCTTCAGTTATTCAAGTAGATTCAGAATCGGTAACCCTCAGTAACAAGCAAATTGTTAAAAAATTCCACGTATAGTGTATCCTAAGTTAGTAATCTTTACGCCAGCCACAATAGCATAAGGCTTAGCTGATTGTCAGAAGCAATCTTTCGACAAATATTACCGTGCAGAAGACACAAAACAAAACTACACAATGTCTGAGTAAACGTGTCAAAAGGACAATCGTGTCCCACATGCAAACATGGCCTCTTGACTTTATATACACCCACATGTTTATATAATCTCGCTTCTTGTTACGGACAACAGGCGTGGCGAATATATAAACCGTGCAGATTGAATATCTTTTCAATATAATTCTCGTAAATAGTGTTTGCGCATTTGCGAATAGCTGGGAGTTAAAAGATAAAAACATGCTAATTTAGGACTGGGATTCTAAATTCGTCATGCAAGCAAAACAGTACGCGACGTTTTTGGCACGCGCGCCAAAATGTAATACTTTGTGCGCACTGAATTCTATAACGTCGTAGACGATTAAGTAATCATAGATGAAAGGAATGAAATTACTTGACAAATTTGAATATCAGCTGTGCAGTGCATATTAAATGCGATTATATTTGGCATTTGTAAGCATATAGTCATGGAGCTTAAATAGGCGGCTTCATCAAAAACGAAATTTTGCCTTATAAAAACTTTCATTTTTTGTTCTATAAACTGACAAAAACGTTGGTCTAACACTAGGAGGAACGGAAAACGAAAAACCTGAAACAAATTTCGAAAGGCTAACTTTGAAATTATAATTCGTTATATAGAATACATATATGCATGCAATTGCACAAATTTCAACCAAGTTTTGTTTCTAAACGTTCATAGATTTGATGCTTCATTGAACGCACGAACAGACTTCATTTAAAACCAACAAGTTTCCGCATTTTTTGCCGTATAACAAATTATGATTCCGTGTTTTGTATAAGCCACTTGACCGCATTTAAGCTTTTTGTCAATAACGGATTATACGGGCTGCTCAGAACACTCGGTCACCAGGTAATTTTAGCTTGTATGTGAAACCCATTATATAATAACAGCGAAAGTCTAAATTGTTTCTTACGCATCGTCAGTTTTGTATCTAAGGCCGGCGCAGACGCCGTCTTACATTTTGTAGAGAAAATGTATGTTTAGTTAAGTCCAGGATGTAGTGTCTTAACATTTATACGGCAGGGTTTGGTTTTAGGTATACAGTTATTATAAGATAGAAAACGCGCACAAATATATGCAGTATCATTCATACACTAATTGTCCGTTGCTTCGCGTCCCATGTCATGAAACCCGACGCAACTAAAATTCGAGTCTAAAATTAAGCTTACTTATATAAAGGTTACATCTAACCTGATTGCTAGAATATTCATCCAATCTTTCGCTCGAAACTCCGACGATTATCGAATGAATTACCGACAGTACAGTTACCCAAAAAATGCAGAATCTCAAACGCATGGGCAACAGAATAAACGCCAAAAACGCCAGAAAGGTGAATGTCCCAACTAGATCGTTCGGTGTTAACGGATCCTCGCCGAGTCCCAGGATCAATAATGCTTCCAACCCGGCAAATAGCCAAACGAACATGGATACATTATACCCAGGCGAGCAGTGTCTAAAACATGCCACAAACATACATGTGAATATAGCGATCGAAACGCCGCTTATTACAATAACGTTAGTTCGTTGTTCGCTGCTTCCGAGTCCCGAGAACGCGTGAATGAAAAGTAACACGACGTTCGCAACGACAGCGAATAACGCACAAAATAGATTGCTTTTCAGTCGTTCGCGCTTGTTGCTTCTTTGGTAGATTCTTTCCAGCTTTGGCGAGGTAAAAGTGAGCCGTATGGACTCGGGGAAGCACGGACAAGACAGTCTAGGTTGTGCCACATTGTTGTCGGATTGCGAGAATTCGTCTTCGCTCTGGCGCATCTTGTATTCCTCGATGGAACTAAAGGCCCTATTCTCTTCTAAAGGCTCAATTTTGTTCGGTGGAGATTCAACACGCATAGTACAGTTCAAAACTACTCTCTTCCCCCTCTTCGTACCATTTACGCGTTAAGTTTATTCAAAATGTTCCAAAATCCGTTTGTCACATCTTTCCATAACGACGAAATTATATGTATGCCAAAAGCTATTTATGAATATATCTAAGAATATACACCGTCAACAATGTAACAATTTCGCCTTTATACCCGCAATAAAAACGCTCCTGTCGCTCTTCTATAAATACTGTTCCAAATTCTCAATGTATTTTGGTCCGCGTTTCACTTTCCATGTAAGAGTAAAACGTTGTACTCTTTCATCTTAGAGATAAATATTTTGTTCAAAAGCGAATTTCACAGCTGCCCGTAAGGCAAATGAGCCTCTTAACACACGTTCTAACTGGTCGAAAGCGAATTAAAATTTATTAGTGCTTGCGACAAAATTAGAATTTTAAATTATATATGCATTTATAGTTCAAACAAAAACCTAATATATATTGTCGTAGGTCAAGTTGACGTTTCAGAAAGGCTGCAAATAACGTTTAAATGGACTAAAAACGGTTTGGGGGTCTCTTTGTAGAATAAAAACCCTGTTATTAACAGTTTTCAGGAAAGAAACCTCCAAGAAATGCAAAGAGAGGTCATCTTTTGATTCCCCGAATTTGCCCTAATCACTAATGTCAGTATATATTGTATTGCTTAGCTCGGTTGCTATAGTGACGTTTGCAACCCAATTTTTTTTCTAGCAATAGGACATCCCATGCAGTCTATAAATAACACAGTTTACACTTTCAGAAGTTGTTTTTGAATAATCTAATATTTAAAAATAACGAACTTTTAGTACAATATATAATCTATATGTTTCCATTTAAAATTTATACACGTAAATGTAATATTCCAAGCTGCAAAGGCCTAAATTGTCATTTTGCCACGGCGACAATTTACTAATGTACTTTTCCATGCAATCCCTAGGTAACAACATTCATATATACACGAAAAAGCATAAATAATAATAGGTCTATACTAGCAGGATACTGTATTGTTGTATATAATTATAAGCTTAAAATTTCCATTTCGTCTTCCGCTGCACGAAAGCGATAAACATCTGTGAAATATGTATGAATATAAAATGACCGGTTTAAATTCTGTCGAAGTCTCGAAAAGCATATATTTTGACTAAAGAATGATTTCTCAACGGACGATGCAATAATCCGTGTCTGAAGACTAAGACTTAGTTAACTACTTGAAAAAGATATCTCAAACGTGGGGCCATGGTAATCTTCTTCAAGAAATGCACACACAAACCACGGCCGTTTGTCTGGCTGAAGAAACTTCGATAAAGTAAACCAGCTTTAAATTCAGAGTAACGCTCTTATCAAGGCCAATTTATATAGTATGCTTTAAAACGACGACGCAAGTCAACATAATATTGTTTCCGATTATCGTCAGGGTTACAAACTCGTTAACAAAATGGCGAGTCGAGTTGCACCTGCGTGTTGACGCATGACAACTTTAACATATCCTTCCGCTATATTGCCTCCAAATTGACGGTTAACTACCTAAAACAAAAATTGTTTTCAAATTAAGTTCACCAGGAAAGCGTCATGTCACAGTTAATCGTTATATTATTTATACTGCATGGGTATAGCTTTATCATTTCTAAACTGTTCCCCCTGACCTTTGGGTATACGGCCACTCCTTATTCATCCCCTGCTGTGTTGCAGAAGATAACCTAAAAACTAAACTAACTTTATTTATACTGGATAGCTCTATCAGTTCTAAACTGTTCTTCCTAGAGATCCAGTAAGGATCATCTCTTATTGATCCAGTGTTACTACAGAAGGAAACCTAAACTAAACTAACTTTATTTATACTGGATAGCTCTATCA
>CACRXK020010303.1:0-17853 GCA_902702795.2 Paramuricea clavata | reverse complement strand
CTTTTTATCGATCTACAGTACGAGTATATTCATTATAACCATGAAAGAATTGGCTAAATGAAATCGCACACGTTGTCGTTTTGTTAAATTGACACATTGTTGCCAGGACTTTGGAGTGACAGCTTTTGCTTGTGTTAAAACTTGAAGCTTTAAACAATACAGTACATTATTTATGGTCAATGGTCAACACTCAACATGTTGTAGCCTGTGGTCTTTGTGCTTTTGTAAATGGAGTTATCTATATAAATTTAAGATGCCAGGTGTTTTTGTAGCATCTGTATAAATTATAGAATAATTGATTTAAGAAGTTCCTCAGGTTGTAAAACATTTGGTTATAGATTTGCTTTGTAAGTGATTGCCACTTGACAGCATGATGGGCTATTTCATTTAATATCCGTACACCCCCTGTCGAGGATACATGTTTTTCATGGTTATACCCCTGAAGAATTTCAAACTGAAAACCTTTTACCCCTGAAAAGTTCCAAAATTCCAAGCTCAAAACCCTTTACCCCTGAAAAATTCCAAGCTCGAAACCTTTTACCCATGTTCAAAGAATTCCAAAATTTCAAGCTCAAAACCCTTTATCAGGGATCCTCGACAGGGGGGGGTATGGATATTAAATGGAATAGCCCGATGTAAGGCAAACTAAGCCAAACCTGAAACAATTTTTACATCAATTTGTGTCTGGATAAAAAATAAGTAGTGAATTTAAATACAGATGTTTCCTTGTCTGTTGCTATGTGAAACAATGTTTATAGCAATAAGAGTCATTGTTGATCAATAACAATGCTCATTTGCTGAAAATATACAAGTATTGATTCCATTTCCAAACTATTATACTATGCGAATATATCGGCAATTAATCCAATTATATATAAAAGGAGGTACAGTAGAGTTGAAATACCTACCAGTTTCAATCAAATAACTACTTTAATTTCTGTATCAACTATCAAGCCTTCTGTGTATTATTGTTTCCTAAGCATCATTGAGGGGGCACTTGTTCTAAATATATGCAATAAGTCTGGTTACCATTAAAAAATGTCCATATTCAGAGTTACCGTTGTACTATATTTTATTAAAATACTGCAGAAATGCAATATATTTCATGATTCTAAGAATTGAATGAAGGCTGCATGGTTAAAAGAGGGGGGCTTATTTATTTTTTATTTTTGTATCCAAATGAGGGGAGGGGGGGGGGTTATTGGATAGGGGCTTGAAGAGAAGGGGGCTAAATATAGAAATTACAGTACCTCCATTCCTTCCTCTCCCTTCCCAAACATGCTGCAGGAGAGGGGCAACTGCAGGGGTCAAAACCTGGATTGCAAGGTTGATGTATAATTTGCATGTTATGTACCTGGTAATATGGAGAAATGAGCTAGTAAATATATCCTTGCTTATAATTAGTTGCTGATTAAATGTTCAAAGATACACAGTGTGAAGCATGAAAAACAAATGGAAGATACCCACTGCAACAAATTTTCAACAAATATATATGGATTTGTTCACTTCATTTCTTACTTTCGACACGTAATTATGGTAATTATAATTACAAACACAATGTACTGTCATTTAAAGACTTTATATGTGCTCCATGTATATATGTTAATGTAATATAATATAAAAAATAATGTGTTTATTGTTAAAATATAGGATATATAATACCGTAAACCTCTGACTATAAGCCCTGGGCTTATATTCTTTTGTAAGTGATTTTGATGGGCTTGGGGGGGGGGGGCTTATATGCACGGGGGACTTATACATGGACGATCAATTGTGTTAGTAATAAACAAGTCAGTTATAAACAGGAAAATAAACATGTATTAATAACACACTTCCATTAAAGGTGATCTACAGTCCGATTTGCGCATGTGCACAAATGAGCCCACTTTTTATGATACAAACAGTTTAACTATGTTTTGAGTTCTTGAAAAGCCTGATTGTTGTTTCTAGATCATTTATTATACTCTAGAAGCTTGAAAATATAAATAGTTGTCGAATAAAGCTCAATATTTTGGACACAAAAATGTAAACAAAGGCTTTGTTTACAGTACATACGGACTGTAGATTACCTTTAACATAGTAAGCTATAAAGACAATGTTGTTTCAAATATTGTTCTCTGCTATATTAAAATACAATGTCAATGTTAAATAACATAGTGGGATTCTGGGCTTATATTCAGGGGGCTTATATTTAGGGAACTTATATTCAGGGGGGGGGGGCTTATATTTGGAATGAGGTGAGCATTATATTCAGAGGTTTACAGTATACAGTTGAAAAAAGCTTGTATTTTCTTGTCATAGACACACATTTCTGGGTGCATATAGAACAGCTTATACGTCAGGTTCTCATGTCGATCCAATGGTAATTTGATATCGCTGCCATCACAATAATATAGTGTATCACGATAGAATTAGTTACGCCAAGTACGTCGTACACGTCAGGTAGCAGCTGAAATATTTTAATATTTGCCATAATAAGCCCATAACCTGTTGGCAAAACAGCCAAAAGTCTAAAACATCTTCACCATTTTACATAATTATGGCCGAGATACATTTGAATGTCTCGTCTTTTAAAGAATATTCAAGCCCTCTTTTCGCTAGAACAACTTTCATAGCTCTTTCAGTATTTGCCATTGAATATAATTTAATAGTAGTACGATTTAAAGCACCTTTAAACGTATAAAACCCATTTTGTATACTATATTCTGATGAGAATCTTTGTTTAAAACAATATCGATTGTGAGCGTGTGCCCGCACGAATTTAGTAAGCGGAATAAACAAAAGCAATAAAAGCGCATGCGCCATTTATCTCATTTTGGATAAAAAAATTCGATTTCCCCAGAGTCATGCCACAACCTAACCCGCGAACAGGCATACTCTGGGAACGAGATTGTCCCAGTTATTGAAATCCCAGTCAATAAAAAACCCTTTATTTATCGGTAGAATAACCAGTTTTAAGACCTTTTAAGCAAGTGGCGACACTTTATGAAATATTAGGGGGATGGCACGGAAAATTTTTAAATTTGAATCCCGGAAATGGCATTTGCAGCATTCTGAGACATGCATAATCAGAAAACCCAGAATTCCTGTTCACAGGTAGTGCTGTGAATAATATAGTTAACAACAAAAATCATGACCAAAGACACCAAAAACGGATCAATGAATTGTATTTTAAAACACTTCATTTCCCATTCCCAGTGGCCAAATCCCAGTCCCAGCAACCCAAATCCCATTTTCCCAGTCTAAAAATAGATCAATCCCAGTTCCCATTTTACCCCTTCAGGACCCTCTTTTGAAAAACTGGATGCCAATATTACACCTCAAGCAAATACAACTGCTTCAAAATTCAAGAGCAAATTTGAACAGTACATTACTTTAAATTATGTACTGGTTAAACCCTATGAAAATGAAATTGATAGGCTTCAGAAAATGCATGTAAAAGATCAGATTAGCCCAGTGCAGAAGAAACAAATGTTATTGAAAATCTGTGCTGTCTTGGTCTCAAAAGTGATGGTGACATTGAGTGTTTTATCCATGAGAAAGTTTGAAGAGAATTGTCCATTACTTTCAGTGGCATATATATATATATATATTATATATATATATTTAATTTCGCTTACCTCAAAATTCCGCAACAGTCTGTTTCATCAGTAAAATAGGCACGCTAAGCGTACATGTATCTATGAAAAGCATTGAATTTGCTCGAAGTATTAAATTTGCATTGTTGCTATGAAAAAAAACTGCATTTGTAGTTGTTGATATTTATTTAACCTTATTCATCATGATTCATGTCACAAAGAATAATCAAAATCAGTGGAAAACTTTTTGGTAGATTACAGTCTATTCTTTAAATCAACTGTTCTGTGTTCAAAAAGTTGAAGTAAAATAATCATCCGGCATTAGACAAAGTAGTGACCAAAATAATCATCTGGCATTAGACAAAGTAGTGAACTGGTAGTAACTGGTCAATTCTGGGGGTATATATGGGAATTGGATCTTTGCATTAAATTTCAGTGCATTGTATTTGGGGAATCCCTCTAGCTTTCATGACACAATTGATACAATTTTATTCTTCAGTAACCACAATTAACTAACATTAATTAAAGATGCTGTAAAGTCGGTTCTGCGCAAATATTCTGCACATCAACACATTCCATCAGTGGGGGAACAACCTTTGGAATGTTATTAATATTTCGCACCTTCCAAACTTTCTTGAATTGAATCTCTACTGTGCATTCATTTAAAGCATAGCGAACCAGAAGAGTGTTAAAAATTCAGTATAATATATATCTAATCATATTTTACAACTGTAGCACTGAGTTCAAATTGTAAACAAACATTGTTCACATTACGATTTACAGACTTTACATCACCTTTAACAAAAGTTATATGATTATAAAGCAGAAAGTTATGATCAACAAAATGATGAATACCCCAACTTAAAATTTCATGGAGGCAAGCCCTGTACCCCCTAGAAAGTTACCACCTTTGGCATGCATTGTCTTGTACTTCTAGAGCTTCTCTTACACACTCCACATTAGTATTCTCGACCAGTGCATTTCACTTTCAGCTATGTAATGTATTAAGACTATTTTTTCTGTGTTGGTGTTGTGTACTCAGGTGAATAATATGTTCGCGATGTTACTCTGAGTGCATATCCACACCGGGCGAGCTTGAAAAATATGCCCGGCCACGGTGGGATTCGAACCTACAACCTTTGGAATACTAGCCCAATGCTCTTCCAACTGAGCTACACGGTGAGGACGGTTCGAGTAAGTGATATTTCGGAACAGTATCTAGTTCCTTGAATACCAATGTGTTCTAGTAATTCATATTACTAGAACACAACTCCCCCCTTCACAAATAAAAGTGTCTGGTATTAGGCAGAGTAAAATAATAAAATAGGGTGCATTTAAGTGCATGCGGCTTAATGGGTTAACAAAATTTGGTGGATAGTTTGTAAATCCACCGAGGCACAATTACAGTAGGTTCTTCTCTTGACAAATAAAATCGTCTGGTGTTAGTTAGAGTAAAATAACAAAGTAGCTTTAATTATATTATTACACATAGACATTATATACATATTACTTATATGTATGCAGTGGTGTACAGCACATACATTATTCAGTGATACATTGGGAGCACTTTTTGGTGTATCTATTTTAGAAGACAAGGGTCACACGCGCAATGAGTTGTGGGATATCGTGTGTCAAATTTCAAGTGTGATTTGCAAATTTTCGACTTTTTCGTTTGAGACACTTTGAGTACTGACTTCGGTCAAGAAGACCATGGTATTTATCTTATTTTGCACTGGATAAGTGTCTCCGAATCCTGCCGAAGGCTTATTGATCTCTGGTATGAAATGTTACTGTTTATATCATATAATTATAACGTACATTGACCGTATTTACCCATTTTATCTTGTGGCTGCTAAAATTTGAATTTGCGCGTGCGAGGTTTTATATATTGAATTATTTCATTTCAATGCCGTCAAATACTAGTTAAAATCAACAATTCAAATTTTGAATAAACACATTATAGTAAATACTGGATTTCACTTGTTTGACAAATACGGTGGCTCACAAGGGTCACCACAAAAGAAATAAAAATGCACACACAAATAAAAAATTAAAACCATGTGTAACAAATAAAAACCCACACAAATAAAAAAAATGTACAAAATAAACCTTTGTCCATCACAATTAAAAGTATTACTTGCGAATTATAAAACAAATGTATGCAAAGAAAATTATAGGGCACACACAAACAAAAAAGAACACACACATAAAAAAAGTGAAGGCACACAAATAACAAAAATGAACACACACAAACAAAAACGAACACAGAAATAAAAAAAGTGAACACACAAATAAAAAAGAGTGAACACACAAATAAAAAAGAGTGAACACACAAATAAAAAAGTGAACACACAAATAAAAAAATTGAATACACACAAACAAAAAAGAACACACAAATAAAAAAATGAAACTGTGCACACGCATGACGTCACATGTATGAACCACTGAGCTATATATAATTGGAGCTATATATTTGTATCGTTCATTCAAATCGTCTTTTATAATTTTCATATTTTCATCCAATTTTCATATAAATACGGTAATGTATTGCCCTGGATGCGGTTCTGAACATAATAGCATTGAAGAAATGTATTGTGGAAACTGTTCGTCTGAACGGGACGCTAACCAGCTTCTAAAAGTATATTTTGATTGTGGTTATCCGTGCGATGCCATTGTTGGACTACTAGCAGCACAAGGTTTCCACATGTCCTTGAGTGCAGTCAAGAGGCGTCTCAGAGCTTTAGGGCTCAAACGAAAAAGCATTCAGTTTGACGAAGACCACTTAAAGGCTGTTATCCAGGAAGAAATGCAAGGAGCTGGAAGTCTATCGGTATACAGAAGCATTTGGCATGCTTTGCGATTAAGACATGGTATACACGTTAGTCGCCATGTTGTAGCGACATTGATGAGAGAGATCGATCCTCTTGGTGTAGAAGAGCGGAAAAAACGCTTGCTGGCACTTAGACGGTAGGAATGTATTTATTTGGGAAGTGGTACAGGGGCTGCCCCCCCCCCCCGGTTTGCAAAGTAGGGGAAAACTCAACGATATTGTGTGCCAATCAAAACGAAGGTGTAACATTCCCCCCGACCAGCAACCTGTACCAACCTACACCCTGCAATTTAGACCTGCTGTAAAATGTTTGCAATTAGAACAAGTGTCCTATATTTCATTTACTTAATTGATTGGGAACGAGAGGGGTCCTATATTTCATTTACTTAATTGATTGGGAACGAGAGGGGCATTTACCATTCGTTATTTTCCCTAGGGGCGAGCATTTGTTGTCGAGAAATTTAAAGTGGTGGATTTGACCACAACTAAAAAACTATTCTTTTTACCTGACATGAAGGCTATATTATAGATAGGCTTTAATGTTTCAATCAGTAATGTTTTTGTACTTTCCCGTTTCAATCAAATGCACTTTGTTTTTGCTTTTGTATTTTTAAGAAAATGGCGAAAATGTTAGTAAACGATTTTCAAAGTCAAAATATGAATTATTTCCAAGACTGGTTGGACGAGAGTGGACCGGGGAAGTTGAAGAGTGGACCGGGGAAGTTGAAGAATTTCAACCTTCAAATTAAGTTTAAAATGGGGCATTTGACCACCACTTAGTTGTGGAAAGCAGGGCGTTTGAAATTTGTTTTTTGACTTGGGGTGGGGAATTTGATCATTGCAAAAGTCAAATGTCTGGGAGGGGGATATTACACCTTCATTTTGATCAGTGCATTATCTCCTGTATGCAAACACATGCATGTGATGAGATGCATATCTCATGTGTGCAAATACACGATCGAGATGCATTGTGTGCATGAACCACGTGCAAAATGACAGGTATTAGGATTTTTGCATGCCTATTTTTGGGTGTTAAATCTGCTCACGTTTGAAATTCTTTTTTTAATAAAATCTTTTTCTTTTCTAAATATTTTTATAATTTTTTTTTTTCAAAAGTAAAGGACAATCACCAACTATTTTCTTTTTATTTGGCCTCATAGTTGGCACTTAATTCCAAACATGCCTGCCCAGTGCTGCCATTTATGTCAATTAGTTTTCATTTTCAACATTTAGGCCATATTTCAAGTAATATTTTTCAAATGATATTTTGCACATACAATGATCAGCTACAAAATGCAAAAAAACATGTGTAACAATCCTCCTTGGTAGTTGAGGGTTGCATCCTGAGCCATGACCATTTAATACATCTGTAACTTAGTCCACATAAAAATCAACAATGGCATTCTGGGGTATCCTAATCAAAACACTATAACTCGACCAGCAACCTGTACCAACCTACACCCTGCAATTTAGACCTGCTGTAAAATGTTTGCAATTAGAACAAGTGTCCTACACGGTGGGCAAAAAAGACAGCAAATTTGGCCACATACATATAACTTTCTGTTGTTAGTTTGGAATATCACGAAACTCACTCACAGGATAGAATTTAACATTCCTAAAAATCGTATGTTTTTTGTTTTTGGATTTTGTTACATTTTGGCGGGAAAATGACGTGCGAACATTGGCGCCAAAAAATTAAACATAAGCTAAGAACATGCTAGTAACTTTTTTGAAGAGATTGTCCTATAAGGATCTCAAAACTGTAAAAACATTAAAAATACAACAAGGCAGTGCGAAGATATGGCGATTCAAACTTCTATTTTTACTGAAAAATCAGCCATTTTGTTACTAAAAATAGATTTTTTTCGAACTTTGAATCGCCATATCTTCGCACTGCCATGTTGTATTTTTAATGTTTTGACAGTTTTGAGATCCTTATAGGACAATCTCTTCAAAAAAGTTACTAGCATGTTCTTAGCTCGTGTTTAATTTTTTGGCGCCAAAGTTAGCACGTCATTTTCCCGCCAAAATGTAACAAAATCGAAAAACAAAAAACATACGATTTTTAGGAATGTTAAGTTCTATCCTGTGAGGGAGTTTCGTGATATTCCAAAGTAACGCCAGAAAGTTATATGTACGTGGCCAAATTTGCTGTCTTTTTTTGCCCACAGTGCTATATTTCATTTACTTAATTGATTCATGTTACTGAGCCCCCATTATAAATGTTAGGATATTTATTAATAATAATAATATTTGCTTCGCCTGGATATAACCAGTGGCACAACTGGCGGGTGTCCAGTTACCCCCCCCTGGCAAAAATGACTATAACATTTTTGCTACTACATTTGGCAACTAGCCCAGAGCCTCAATTAGGGCCCGAAAATTTGCAAAGGATAGCCCACTGAGCTATACTTATATATCTGGAGATCGTGCTCTCGACGAAAGTGTGTGGCCAAAATCATGGCGGATTTTACGTCACAATCGACCTATTTTCTTGGCGGTTTCCACTGACCCGTGGCTCGAATGTCCGTGGGCGACAAAGTTCAACCCCCCTGATTTTGTACTGACTGTTTATATTAGTTGATCGATGGAGAGTATTTTCACTATTTTGATTTTCGTCCTTCTGAAAATACAGTATTATTCTAACTGCGCGTATAAATCAATAAAGACCGAAGCCATTAATAGAAAAAGACATGAATGGAGCTTGACGGTCACAAGAACAAAGCATGTAAGTCATTGAAATGATTTATCAATTCTTGTTGTATTGTGAATTTGTGTTGCAACAGACTATCAAGATTATTCTTTAAAACACGAGTATTATAACAATCCCCAGTAAGTAAAATTAAGCGAATATAGCTTGTTGAAAACCGTGCTGCTATAAATTTCCCTGAGCCGACAAAGGTTTTTTTAGAGATTTTAATACCAGTTTATTCTATTAGTATTAAAATTGTGGGGAAAAGCAACTCTTTGGAATATAAAGCACTTATATATCCATTAAAGTTTTTTACACCTGTATGTATTCTGCTTTCAGGTATGAATTTATCAAGAAAATATGGGATATCTGTACTATATTACAGGGTGGCAATGAAGAAAGTCCAGTGTATTTCTTTAGAATGGTCTTCCTTGTAAAAGGTGATGGCACTATTTCATTGAACATTCAAGGAACAATTGCCTTTTAAAACAAATATGCACATTTTTATGCTTGATTTACAATGTTTGATATCTGCATTTTATGCGATTCATACCTTATTTGTAAGTGTTCCTCAAATATTGATTCAATACATTTAATACCTTGGGCTGACCAATTCATTCCATCAAGATATTTGCTGTGTACATGTTGATGTAATGTACAGTACTCAGGTGAATAAGATGCTTGTGTGATGTTACTCTGAGTCTATATCCACACCGAGCAGGCTTGAAAATTATGCTTGGCCATGGTGCGATTCGAACCTACTACCTTTAGAATACTGGCCCTATGCTCTGCCAACTGAGCTATGCGGTCGGGACGGTTTGAGTATGCAATATTTTGGAACCGTGTCTAGTTCCTTTGATATTAGTGTGATCTAATAATCATGATATTTGTTGTGTTGGTGTAGTGTACTCAGGTGAATATGATGCTTACATGTGAAGTTACTCTGAGTGCATATCCACACCGAGCAAGCTTGAAAAATATGCCTGGTCACAGTGGGATTCGAACCGACCTGACCGCAGAGCATTGGGCACCTAGTATTCCAAAGGCCGCCATAGGTTTGAATCCCACCGTGGCCAGGCATATTCTTCAAGCCTGCTCGGTGTGGATATACACTCAGCGTAACACAACACAACCATCTCATTTCAACAAGTTCCTTGAGATATTCATACACTTCCTGTGAAAGAGCCAATTCCAAGTATTTGATCATTTCTGGTCACTTCCTTTCTATTTATGATTGGTTAGTTGCACGAACAACACAGGTGATTGGTGCATTCAAACTATTCAACAGGAAGTTTACAATTATACTAGGAAGTGCATGAATATCTCAAGGAACTTGATCAAATGAATTGGTCAGCCCAAGGTAATGTATTGCATCAATATTTGAGGAATACTTCAATTGGAACGACAGTAAAGAATTATTAAAAAATATTTTATTCAAAAAAAAGATTTTAATTTCATTTAGTAATTAAATAAGGATAAATAATATATTCAATTTCAAATCACAACAAAATGTATTCTTCATTTTAAAATACATACAACACCAATTTAATTGAATAAGATGCTCAACTAATTCTATGCATGTCAATTCCCCCACTTGATGGTCAGAACCTACAGCAATTATGCTAGCCTAATTAATTTGTACACTAACACAAATAACTTCAAGTAGTTAGCAGAAATAAGGAATAAATATTTATTGTATTGTGCTGTTCACTTTCTAGTTTAAGTTTAATACAGTACTACCTCATGCTATCCAACTTGAGAATCAATGTAAAATGGTCAAGTTATGTGGTAAATTCATGTGTGAGACAAACAGGCCAGAATTGTTATTTGCACAATAATTGGGATTTTGTGAAAATGACATTTTCCAGTTGTTATTAGATTTTGAATGTCAATATTAACTAAATTGACACACAAGGAAAATAGACATGCATATAATTGATTGAGACAAAATTAATGTATTAATTATTTATTAAAGATTAGTATTATTAATTGAAGTACTATTAATTGTTAAAAACAATGTTGTAGGAACCATGCCAGTGGTGCACTGCACCTTGTTTATTTCCACCGTGATTTTTCTGTGGGCACACAATTCTTGTGTGCCCCTTCTTCCCGCACACCCAGCATAGCATTCCTGTTTAATATTAATAAACAATAAATGTACACAACTGCACTTTCATATTTCATATTTATAAACAGTGTAATTGTGAATGATGATGTCTCACAATTGAAAAAAAATCTGTGTAATTTTAATGAATACAGGAAATGAGCATAACAGTCAAACACTATAGGCTAGTAGTTGTTTCAACAATTTTCAAAACGTTTGTAACTTAAGCTTTACTGTACATGTGCAAAATTTCTACTGTGATGACAGAACCTTTGATATTGTTAACTAGCCTCAGGTGACTGTAGTAATTTAAACATACATACTGGCATGGCATTCTTTGCCATGATGGCCTTTAAGGCCACATTTGCGACATCTTCCTGGAATGATAAAAGGTGAACTGTTAAATTAACATTTTAAGAATAGGTTGTGTTAGGGTATTTCTCAGTGCCGTGTTTTAATAATTTATTGCTTCATGTTACTGTATTTTTTATGCTGCTAATATTGTTCAAATTTTTGGGTTGCTTTTTTACCTCTTCTTCGCTCTTTTACACCTAAAACAATTAATAAAACATGTATTGGTATGGTATGAATTATGAAATGCTGCAATCATATTAATTTTTAGTTGTGCTAAAGGTAAAGTTGTGGAAAAGGGCTTTTCAATTAAAATATGAAGCATTGGATGTGAACAAGAGGTTACATATTTACATGCCACTATATAACTTGCTATTATGTAGCAAATTTTATACTGTCAAGACTATTTACCATCTGTATCATCATCATCACCTAAGAATAAAAATGTTTTGTGAGTAAGATTTAAAACTTTTAGGCACATGTTTTCCTTGTAAAGTATGACAAAATAAACAGTTATAGTATTACCATTTTCCTCATTTCTTTCAGTATCTGGTAAGTTAAAAAAAAACAATTTGAGGAAAACTATACTATGAGTCTATGTGTTTTGTTATCTACTTGTTCTGTAAATAATAAATAAGAATACATGCATGGTTTAAAATATGAAAAAAGCCTTTACCTTCCTTTTCACCATCAATCATTGGCCTTTGCTCTTCTACAGTAATGAATGATTTTACAACAATTAGCTAATAAATACCATTAATAAATAATTTTCATCGGAGTTTATATATTACCTTCTTCCCCTGTTTCACGTTTTTCCACTAAAAACGCAATTGCAATAGTGTTTAGAAAATATCGAGCGGAAACATACATGTATGTGTGGTCGAGTATTCGCCATGGGAAATTTACCTTACTAAATTATTTTAAATGACATGAACTAACAGTAAAAGCAAACTTTCTTACTTTTCTCACTCTTGCTTTCCTATAATTGGAAAACACCGTAAATTAGAAGTAGTTTCCATATTATAAAACGTTTGACGAGCTGAATTTATATTCGCGTATATTATATACAAAATATAGTTTAATAACTTCAAACTAATTTCGTAGTTGAAAGAAATTATAGGTTTGTTTTTTACCACATAAGAGTAATGCACTAGAGTAATTTTACGTGTTTTTTTTTACCAATATATAATAGTATAAACTAAGTTTTTGTTTTTTACCTTGTTTATATTCTATTTAAAACTAGCTTTCTCCACAAAAAAATCAATTTTCCCACCTTGCAATTCAAACAAATACAAAGTCATACCCAGTCTCTTTCCGAGGTCTCATAGAAAATAGAAGTAATAGAATATAGAACGCGTACTCGGTCACTATGCTATGGTGTTAGAGTTTTTTTAGGTTTACGTCTCGAAACAGGACAAAATGTAAATTACCAACTTACCGATAAAATGCCCACCATAATATATATATACATCTGTTAAATCATTCAATCAATCCACTTAATTCTGGCGACTTGTAGAATCTATATGCATATACGATAAAAAGCATAATCAACTAATATGTCTTATTTCATTATTTAATTTGACTTTTACGGCTCAACCTATTAATGACTGTTCATCTTTTGTTATAAAAGTTTTCATGGGGGTATATTACTATAGCATGCTTCATTGCAGGTTCCGGTATAGTTAGATTTTGTAGTGTTGAATGGTTGAATGACAGGTAGTATTTTTCATATGCAAATGCCTGAGAAAAAACCCCAAAAAATTAGTTACTGACGAACGTTAATTGTTATTTTACATGGTGAGTTTTTATGCATCTGCATGCTACTGTATTTTACATGCACATACCGACGGAAGTGAAGGATAAGTACGTTGACTGTAGTTTTAGTCGAAATGATGGTGATGCTCGCGGACATCATGTAGTGTGTTAATTTGTTTGTTTTCCAGTTCAGTAGGCTGTCATAATCTTTAATTGTATATCCAGGTTTTCCTAAAGGTATACAGTAAGTGATATTTATGCATTAAACACGGCATAACATGTAACTTTTATAAAGAGACGAAAAGCTTATTTTTAATTTATTACTTACCTAGTATTTTACTTATTATTCTTAGCGAACCATGTATGCATGGTGTCAATCTCTCAAACACATCGTAAAATGCGCAGTATCATTGACTCGCTAACATTTCACGGTAATTCTCGAACACATAAAATATGTGCAGTATCATTACAATCACGGTCAAATCTCGAACACATATAAAATGTGCAGTAACATGACAATCTTCGCAAACTTACTGTCCTTTGAACAGCGTAAGTTTCGAAAACTCTTTACGTACTAACTTTCCATGCATTTTTGCATTTCTTTGCTTACCTAAATGGTGCATGCGAATTGTCACATAACACTTTGAACAGCATTTGATCAAAGCGAAAACGTCATTGTTCAAAGGAGTCGTATCAAACAAATGCTGCTTCAAGGAACTGAACACTCCGTGTTCCACACAGGCTTGCAAAACCGTTGAGGCGATTGCGTCTGGCAGTCCCGTGCCATGTGGTAGTCCACCCTGATTAACGTTTAACATTCTCATCACACATTTCTCAGTTTATTCACAGATCTTCAGCAGCCCTGGAGAGGGCAACTTTAGACCACCATTGGATTTCCACACCACGAACAGGTCGGGAATCTTATCTTTGGACGTTGTCAATGCGGCCAAACATTTCAAATAGTTGATTTTTCTTTCCACCATTCTTACAACGTAACCAGCAACATACGATATTGCTGATGTCTTAAATTCAGATAGTTCCAAGACATTGGGAACATCACAGTAATCATAATCAGTTGCAGCTGGCTCATCTCTCAAAGCCAAGTCATATCTTCACCTCCTCGATTTCGATAGTTGACGATTTGTTGCTAGTTTTATCTTCAACATTGCTCAGCATTTCGGTATCGTCTTGAGGAACACAGTTTCCTCGTCCTCCTGTGATGTTGTATCTCATCAACAGTTGCTTGTACGCAGACCTGAATTGCATCGCCCGTAGGATTGTTGTTCCATCCCCCAGCTGCCCGCACAGCACCGAAGAATAACTCCAAGTGATCCTGACTCATCTTGTATGTCAGAACATACTTCAGGACCGGGTTCTCTCCAGACACGAGATCTTTCGCTAATCCTTGAACTGCCTCGGCACACACGAGGAAACCTAGAAAACCTGTTTTACGTTTCGACTTAAGCATCGATTGGCCTTCTGGCCCTTTCAGACCTTTAATGTACTCACAGGCATCATTTAGAAACTTCTTCATGAACTGATAGTTCGTCTTTCTGATTGGTGCCTTGAAACTGTTTGCCTTCGGATTTCTAGAATTGAGAACATCGAAAAG
This sequence comes from Paramuricea clavata, assembly GCA_902702795.2. Classification (NCBI taxonomy): domain Eukaryota; kingdom Metazoa; phylum Cnidaria; class Anthozoa; order Malacalcyonacea; family Plexauridae; genus Paramuricea; species Paramuricea clavata. Next base: position 2,931 of record CACRXK020010303.1, on the reverse strand, counting down.
GCGATCAAAGATACAAATAAACTTTACCATCGGGCCACAGCCTCTAAACTGTGGCATTTCATGTAGCTTACCTTCACAGTACTCTAGAGCGTCAGCAACGCTCGAGCTTAGAGTCTGCGCTGCCAAGTTTACCTTCATTTTTTGAGTTTTCCAGTCTACATGCGCAGATCGCAATTTCTTGCAGTTTCTTGCAGTTTATGCAGTTCCTCAATAAACTTCCAGTCAATGGTGTTACCATTGCTATCCTTCATAACTTTCCAGTCTGACATGGTGTTTCGCACCAACTTGATCATGTGACATGCATCTAAAAAAACATAGATTTTTTCATTATTATCACATGGATGTGGAAAGTAAGCCTGCAAGTTATCAGCAGACAGTCGAGCTCCAAGCAACTTCAACATCGCTTGGTGAGTAGTTGGTCCGTCACAGGTAAACGAGACCACCTTCACGCCGACTTCGTGTAGCTTCGTGAGGCAATCTTTCGTCAGGTTGGCTTTCTCTTCTCCCGTAAGACCATTCACTAGAAAATACCCACATGGTACTTTCCAGTTAGAATTTAAGGAGACTGCCATGAACACCAGAGCTTCAGTGGCTTCCGGCAGCGAGTCATCGTCAATGCCAGTACCAAGGTCGACAAACCCACGGTATTTCTTGCCATCCCACTGTACATGCTTGCGTATGGACATCTCATCCAACATCAGCGCGCAAAGGACTTCTTGACCATCTCGTTTTCCAGCCAGGACTTTTGCTTTCAATGCTGTCAATGCTTCCTTGGTAAAACCAGGTTCCCCATCCATAGCAGTGTACCAGCTGCTGATCACTGATGGATGTGGTAACCCTAAATCAAAACTCTTTCTAACATATTTATATGCCTTTGCAGAGAAAAACTTCAGGGTCATAGCGAATGTTCGTAATTCCTCTGGATACGGACCTGGATTTTTCTTTTTCTTCGGTGTCACCAACCTTTTCATAAGTTCCTTAGGAACCCCTGAAAAAGTTGTCTCCAGGATACTGGCACAATCATTACTCACCAGTTTCTCTTTCTTTAGCTCACTTACAACTGAAGTCAAAGAATTCACCTTTCTTTTTATCCTGTTGCTTTTCATATGAGATGTTTTCAATCTCCTCTTCAGATTTTTTGCTTTATCTAACAGATTATCGGCCTTCTGTTTCAATCTACAATGAGAACTGACAGAATATGTATGGTCATGTTTAATACCCATACACACTCGTTTTTGAGGGATGGGCACCTCATTAATATAATCACTCTCTTCAGAGTGTTTTCTCTTTTCTCTAGTACTGGTAGTTACAATACCACTACCCAGCTCTGCATTAATCATAGAGCTGTCTTCAGTGACTTTTATACCCTCTTGCTTTTCAGACAACTTTTCATCATCACGAACAACCTTCGACATATCCAAAGGCAACAACTCCATTTGTACCGGTACCTGTAAGAAAAGCAAAAATCATATTTAATAAGCCTATATTCACCCAAAGCTGACAAATACAAAAGAAATATTTTGAAAAATATGAAAATTATTTACAAAATTACAGTACATACTTTAGGATGTTTAACTATTAAGGTTAGGGTTACTAACTAATTATGTAATTCATCAAGTAGCTACCTATCAATTGATGTGAGCAGCAGCTTTCTTTTTAGAGGAAGAAAGAGATTTGTTAACAATAGGAAAAAAAGATTCTGGCAGCTTTTGCTGATAACCATGCCACAACAACAGTAGAGGATGTCAAGAATGTCCAAATGTTTAGAGATACGTGTTCTGAAAAAAATTGCCAGGTTTTGTTTGTTTATAAGGTATGAAAACCTTCCATATGATTAATTCATAAACACTGTCTCATTTATTTGTAAAAATATTTTTATGCTCTAACTTGTAAAATGACTTTTTTGTATCAATCTTTTTCTATTGTGTGCCGTTGCTCTTTGCCTCATACACTGAGCTGGTGTCAGAGGGAATAACACAATATATATTGTAGATATATAATAATTACATATATTGTAGATAATCTAATATATATTGTATATATATATTAGATTCATAGATTGTATGAAAATTGTATGAAAAGGTTTGTCCAATTATCCAATATCAAAAGGCCCAATCATGCAAAAGAGGTTGCATGACAACATCTTTACATCCCTATAACTTTGGCAGTTACAGTATGCCAGGCATTAATCATTGAATAGTGTTAAAATTCAGTATTAATTACCCCTCTTGTACAGTATGACCATTAACCCATTGAGTCTCATTGCACCCTGATGCACCCTACTTTAGTATTTTACTCTGTCTAATGCCAGACAATTTTACTCATAAAGGGGAGGGTGTTGGTGTTTAATGGGTTAATTATACTGATACACTCATAATAAGGGACATGTCATTATTTATGGTGGTGGGTGGCACCGAAGAGAAAGGTTTTTTGTGGCAAAAATACCGTACTAAAGTAGGGTGCATCAGGGCGCAATGCAACTCAATGGGTAAAAAAAGTACAAAATTTGATTGCCCAACCTTGAAAATCAATTTAAAAATAAATACCCACCCCTGGCCAAAACTTTACAAAAGGATACCATTCAATTGTGACACAAGTCCTTTACCGGTACCACTTCTGTGACATGAGTTTGATAACGGTTTGTGAAATTTTCTGAAGTCGAAAGTTTTATATTGTCTGTGCAATTATGTAGTTTCTTTGGAGACATTATTTGTCTCCCGACAAATCTGAAAATATCAAGATAGTGATTCTGGTAGATTCACATATTGTATTGACATTGCTTTTTAGTCTTCAATATTTTAGTAAGTAAAGACATGCTTGGCATGGAACATTTTTTTCTTACCCAACGCTTGAGTTTTCATTTACCCACCCTTTTACTTACTCGAAATTTTGTTTACCTAACCATTTTAAATCTCTTTGGTGCCACCCCCC
>CACRXK020010302.1:0-17854 GCA_902702795.2 Paramuricea clavata | reverse complement strand
AGCTGTAATGTGCCCTGCCTATTTTTTTACTTGTCTAACACCAGACGATTTTACTTGTCAGTGGGGAAGCTCTACAGCGTAATGGGTTAAACACTTTGAGTGGAGAGTATATTTATTGTTTTGAATGTTAATTTATGACCAATACAAGAAATTATTCTGGGATCTATATCCCGATCTATATAAATTTTTAAAAGAATTTAAAAATTTAATTTTGCAAAAGAACAGACAGGGACACTGGAAAAAGTATGAATTATAGGTGGAAGTGGATGTAATGTTGAAAATATATATGTGAAATTTTCTATATATTAATTTAATAATTTTCAAAAGTAATGGGTGAGAAAAAATGTAGAAAAAAATGTTTACCATTTTTTTGGTGAAATATTGTTATGGAAAATCCCCCCCCCCTTTTTTGGCAGGAAAAGATTCCAGCTGCCCCTCCCCTCCCCCCCCCCGCCACATTTTTCAGAAACAAAATATTAATTTGTCATTGAAATGATTTGCCCTTATGTTGACATTGCCCCCTGTGCCATATACTCGCTCTGGTGTCCCTGGTGTTTATTACATTCATATGTTTAATGATAAGAAATATTGTCTTGTTGCTGTCTCTCCATTTACAGGTTACATTATATAACATCAACAAACTGTGGCCTTTGTCAGGGAAACATGTCATGGTGTTTCAAAATAGAGGTCCAAAATACCACTGGCTTATAGATCTTTACGACAGAATTCACCTTCCAGTAATACCTGCAGTCATTGAAACCCTTCAGAAAGAGGTTGCTGCTAGAATGAAAGAGGTAGGTAGAGGTAAAACAGAAGGCAAAAGAAGGGCAGAATCTGCATGAAGGTTGCTAGAGCTGAAGACCAAGAAGCAAGGAAAAAGTGGCTTAAACGAAAGGAGCTACATCATTCGTATGGCACCAATGATGCAGATGAAGGAGTAGAAGAGGATGAGGATGACCCAAATCTCATTGCTGGTGCAGTAAAGGCAATTACAGGAGCTGAACAAAGTTGCGGGACATTGACTGTTGTAAGTGGGAAAAGTTGTCGATGTGGGTCAAAAGAGCACCGCCGAACATCACACTCCCTGTGTCCTTTAAATCCAAAAAACAAAGGAGACTGAACATTTGTTTTCTATATAACATATAATACTAAGTATAGTGTAGTTATTTTTTTCCTTTGTTCTGTTTCTTTACTGGCCAACTAGCATTGGATAAGTCACCAATGTTTACCTTGTATACCTAAATAATAAATAAAAATGGTGTTATATGGTAATAAAGTTTTATATACTACTTTATAACCTAAATAAACAACATAGTATGAAAACCACACCTACCCTTGGATGGGTTGGATCGACATGATCTGCCAAATTTCCAGGTATTATTTTCCGGATAACAGCCTTTAAGGTTTGGGGGTACACATATGTTGGCTTCCCTCCTTCGACATCGCAACCAAGGGATTTCTTACTTCCAAACTAGAAATATGACATTGGTCCAATTTACTGATATATTGGAGTATTCATTATATATTAGCATATCATATAAAAAGCATCATTGACAATTCAGTAAACAATATAAACTGAGAGATAAACAATAAAACACAAAAAGTGTATTAGGCCCTGTTCACATGAACCCGGGACAGTGTTTAATATTTAACAGTTTATGGCATACCTGAAGTTAATTAATGCGCAAGTGTCAATCAAAAAGCATGCAATTTGTACATTGCAAGAATTTGTGTGATTGTGTTGAGACGGGGCGAGAATAAATATATTTTTCATAAAAGCGTTTGAAATCTCTACTTTTAGTGAGTTGTTGTGAATATAGGAGGCAATTCACGACACAGTGGCACCTCCGAATGGGATTAATCATGAGTTAGCTCGAATCAAGAGCAAAAAACCTGTGCTTGTTGTGAAGAATCGACATCAATTGTGAAATAATATATTTTATATATTCTCGAGTATAAGATGGATAAACAACTAAACGAACTCGCGAGCAAAGTAAAAGCCCTGAGATTTAGGCAAGGAAAAACCGAAGAAATAATGGCTAAACAAGACCGGCAAGCGTCTGAGCGTCAGCAAGAATCTATTGACAATGTCACCAAAGCGATAATCAATCTTAAAGAGACCATAGAAGAAAAGAAATTTTCCAAGGGCGAGAGCGAAGAAGACGTCGCAGAATGGGCTAAAGAATACGAAGACGAACTTGCTATAGCGGACGAAAATGTACGAAGATTGGCTCAACAAATTAAAGAAATCGATCGCCGAGAACAACACGAGAAGGCAGTGCAAGATCATAAGAAAAACCTTGAATTTGAGCGAGAATTACTCGAGCAAAAAGCTGAATTTGAGAAAGAACGCGAGAAAGAAAAAGCAAGCGAAGCAGAAAATAGCGAACAATGTAAACAAAATTCTGCCGCTAAATTACCGAAGTTACCTATAACGAAATTTGACGGCAAATTCGAATCATGGCTCCGTTTTGGGGAAAATTTACGTCGGAAATCGAATCAACGAAAATACCAATCTTAACGAAGTTTGCCTACTTAAAAGAATTACTTGATGAGTCTGTACGTCGTGACATTGACGGCCTGCTATTTACCGAAGCGGGATACTCAAAAGCCAAAGATATTCTCGAAACCGAATACGGACAGTCAGCTGAAGTTGCGAACGCATACATAGTAAATATCACCAATCTACCGGTAATTTCAGGGACAAATCCTACTAAAATACACGATTTCTATAAACAACTGAGATATAACGTTCAAAGTCTTGATACACTTGGCAAATTAGATGATGTGAGAGGAAATGTGCGAGCAACTTTGGACAAGTTAAAGGGAATAAAAGCAGACCTAGTACGCGGAAATGAAGGCTGGCAAAAATGGAGCTTTGATGATCTTCTAAAAGAGCTGAAAAAGTGGAAAGATATCAATCCGATCGAGGAAAAATCAGAGCCAAAAGATCAACTAAAGGGCGGGAAAGATTCAAGATCGAAGTTTTTCCATGCAAAGGATTCGGGATGCGACACGCGAGAACGAGGTTGTGTGTACTGCGAGGATACCACGCACAAAGGCACGAACTGCCCAATGGTTGTAACAAGAGAACAAAGAAAAAAAATTCTGGCAGAAAAGAGACTATGCTTTAATTGCACAGGAAGTCAACATCGTGCTGTCAACTGTAAAAGCAAACTCGGATGTCAGAGATGTAACAAGAAACACCATATGTCAATCTGTGAGCAATCACAACAACTTTTAGTGGCTGGAGGTCATATGAACATGCGCGTTACGCACCCAGTGGTTATAGTCGAAGTTGAAGGTGTTAAGTGCAGAACCCTGCTCAACACCGGGGCAGGCAGTTCCTACGCGTCGGCAGCACTTTTGGATCGCATTCCAAAGCGGCCGTCCAAGAGAGAAATACGAAAAATTGATATGATGCTCGGCGTGACTACGAGGGAAGTCAAATTGTCAACCATTGAAATCAAGGGAACATCGGGTAAATTTTCTATGAAAGTCGAAGTCACTAAGGTGAACAAAGGAGAACTTGTGTTCATAGACAATCCGAGATATCAGAACATGATAGAGCAAAACCCACACTTGAAAGGAGTCATCATGGAAGACATTGATCAGAAAGAGCGACTTCCGGTGCACATCATTCTCGGAGCAAGTGACTATGCAATGTTGAAAACTGATCAGCCACCCAGAGTTGGTAAATCGGGGCAACCGGTAGCTGAGTTGACACAGTTTGGATGGACCATCATGTCCCCTGGAAAAGAATCCTGCGACGTGACCAATATGCTTTTGACTCAGACATTCCAGGCTGATTACGAAGAACTGTGTCGCCTGGATGTCTTGGGTTTGAAAGATACACCCACCAACGACCAGCACAGTGTATTTGACGAGTTCAAAGAACAACTTACCCGGGACCCAGCTGGTTGGTACGAAACAGGGCTACCGTGGCGCGGCAACCATCCTGTATTACCCAACAACGAAGCTAATAGTTTGCGATGATTAGCAAGTTTAACGAACAGACTCGAGCGGCAAGGTTTGACAACCAAATACGGGGAGATAATGGAGGAACAAAAGGCAGAGGGGATAATTGAGAAAGCTGAACTGCGGAGCGTAGGAAGAGAATTCTACATCCCTCACAAAGCAGTTATTCGACCTGATGCAGAATCCACAAAAATGACGCTTCTGCAAAAGCACATGACGGTGTTCCGTCGCTGAATGAGTGTCTACATCCGGGACCTCCACTGCAAAATAGAATGTGGGATGTGTTAGTTAGAGGACGGTTTCATCCAGTAGCTCTGACGGGTGACTTGCAAAAGGCCTTTTTGCAAGTACGTATTCGCGAAAACGACCGAGACGCACTTCGATTTCACTGGCGGAAAGATCAGCAATCAGAACTAGAGACCTTGAGATTTACCAGGGCACTTTTCAGGCTTGTATCATCTCCTTTCTTGTTGGGGGGAGTCATTGATGCTCACCTGAGTAACTGGGAAGAAAGAGAACCGGAAGTAGTAGCAAAACTGCGTGAAGAGTTGTACGTGGACGATTTGATAACGGGGTCAACATCAGTATCGAACAGGAAGAAGTTAAAGAGAAAGCAACAACTATTTTCGAGGATGCGGGGTTTATGCTTCACAAATGGCACTCGAATGAGCGTGAATTAGAGACTACACAGTCACAAGACGGTAATCCTACCTATGCAAAACAGCAGTTAGGGACCCCAGAAGGGGGAGATAGCAGCTTGCTCGGACTTGTGTGGAATAAAGAACAAGATACAGTCGCTGTTACAATGCCCACTGAAAAGACGGTGTTTACCAAACGGGGCGTCTTGGCAAAGCTCGCCAAGATATATGACCCTTTGGGCTTCGTATCTCCTTTAACGCTTACGGGTAAACTTATCTACCGTGCAGCATCTGACACCAAGAACGCCTGGGATGCACCATTTTCAGAAACCCTCGCAAAGTTGTGGAACAAGTGGAACAGTGAACTTCCAGTACAAGTAGAAACTGAGAGATCTTTGGCAGTATATCAAGAGCCAATTGAAGCCATCCAACTGCATTCCTTTGGAGATGCGAGCGGTAACGGGGTTGCGGCGTGTGTCTATGCCGTAGTTGAGCAAGATTCGGGGACCAACCAAGGCCTAGTCGCGGCGAGATCAAGACTGCCGAAGCGAGGATTAACGATTCCGAGGCTTGAACTGGTAGCGGCGCATATGGCAGTCAACTTGGCTTCAAATGTAAAGGAGGCATTGATCGGATTTCCGGTTACGAAAGTTCAATGTTGGTTGGACAGCTCGGTAGTCCTGCATTGGATTACGGGGGGCGGCGAGTACAAACAATTCGTTTCAAACCGGATTAACAAGATCAACCAGCACCACAGAGTTGTGTGGCGACACGTGCCCTCAGCGTTCAACCCTGCTGACCTTGCAAGTAGAGGGGGCCAAGTAGACAATGTAAACTTGTGGTGGAATGGCCCTGAATGGCTGTCTAACACAGAACTTTGGCCAGAAGACATAGTAACTGAGCCAACGACAGAAAGCGATGCCGAAGCCAGAGCAGTAAAACAATTATTCACAGTTGCAGTCGACGAAAAGAATGAGATCGACAACGTATTACAAAGATTTCCTTTACAGAAAGCTGTAAGAGTGTGTTCATGGATCCGAAGATTTGCCCACAACTCGCTTCGTAGTTGAGGAACAGAACGCATAAAGGGACCGCTGACAACGGACGAAACTGAACGCCAACGACAATTTTGGATTAAACAAGCCCAAGAGAATTGTGATCTCGAACAAGACCGCACCGCGCTAAATTTACAACCTGGCAAGGATGGCGTGTTGGAATGTCGTGGTCGGATACAGGGAGAATACCCCACTTACCTCCCAGACACCCACCAGTTCACTCTCAAAGTCGTTGAAGAAGCACACCTCGTAACACTACACGGTGGAGTCGGACTAACTATGACCAAAGTTCGCAGCCGTTACTGGGTACCAAGACTAAGAAGACTGGTGAGAAAAGTACGCAAGAGCTGCCATGGGTGCAAGAGATTTACAGCAACTGCTTATGCAACACCACCACCAGGGATCCTACCAACAACACGAACCCAAGGAATCACCCCCTACCAAGTAATTGGAGTGGACTATGCCGGTCCTCTGCAATATTGAGTATCCAAGCAAAAGGAAGGGAAAGCGTATGTGCTGCTCTATTCATGTAGTTTAACCAGAGGAATTTACATGGAACTTTTGCCTACGTTGGAAATGACCGATTTTCTCCTAAGCCTGAAACGATTCGTTGCACGAAGAGCGAACCTACTCTGACAACGGGGGAACATTTCGCGGAGCTGCAACATGGATGAGAGCTGTGGCTAAAGATGAAATATTGCAGGATTACTTATCGATTAATCAGATAAAATGGCAGTTCAATCTTAGTCGCGCCCCGTGGTGGGGCGGGCAATTCGAAAGGATGATTGGGCTCGTGAAAGCAGCATTAAGCAAGACCATTGGAAACGGTTTTGCTTGATGTCGAGGTGGCGTTAAATAACCGTCCATTATCATACGTGGAGGATGACGTGCAATTTCCAGTGTTAACGCCAAGTTCGATGTTGTTTCTGAATAGTAATATTTTACCCGAATTGCAACCACATAATATTGAGGACGGTGACCTTAGAAAACGAGCGAATTACTTGATGAAATGCAAAGAAGCGCTTTGGAGACGGTGGACCCAGGAATATTTGCGTGGCCTTCGTGAGAGACATCGTTCGAAAGCGGAATGTAGTGGAGCAGTGCCAACGGTCGGAGACGTAGTGATTATTGCGACAGATGAGAGAAAACGTGGTCGTTGGCCGTTAGGAATTGTCGAAGATTGCTGATTGGGTGAAAAGATGGGAAAATCAGGGGAGCCAAAGTACGTACAGAGAAGTCTCAAATTGAGCGTGCCGTGCAGCATTTGTACCCACTAGAGCTCTCGGTTGACAAGAAAGAACCAGTACCGGCAATACTCAACCCGAAAGCGGAGACATTTAGACCGAAGCGGGATGCTGCAGTTAGCGGCCAAATTGTGTGTTCAGGAGATCGCGGAGGATGAACAATAGACTTAATTTCAAGTGAACATTTGGACACTGAACTGTGAACAGTCAGAACAATTTAGAAATATACTAAGGTTGACATTTAGTACAGTTGTATCATTGGTCAATCTCCAGGTGTATTGGACGACATTTATCTCAAATAGTAGATAAATGGGGGGAGAGTGTTGGAGATTGTCAATATTTAATATTTAACAGTTTATGGCATACCTGAAGTTAATTAATGTGCAAGTGTCAATCAAAAAGCATGCGGTTTGTACATTGCAAGAATTTGTGTGATTGTGTTGAGACGGGGCGAGAATAAATATATTTTTCATAAAAGCGTTTGAAATCTCTACTTTTAGTGAGTTGTTGTGAATATGAGGCAATTCACGACAAGTGTTATGTCTCGGGGCAAGTAATTGTTGCAGGAAAAAGATCAAAATCCCAGCTAAAATTACATTTAGAGCATGTTGGACTCCACAAAAACGTGTTATTTGATTGAAGATATCATTAGAAATCGATAAGTGATGATTCTAATAATATTAAAATAAAATTATTGCTAATATCATGTTTGAAACCAAGAAGTGTAGTATGTTACTCAAAGAATTTGATCTGGTCAACCAGAAACAATGAATTGAGCACATTTTATTACGGCTGATAATCAACTATATGTTCTATTTGTAAATATCATACCGTAAAATAGACTTCCGTTTACCAGAATGTTTTTTATTTAGCAATATTTCCCCTTTTCACGTTGGCGGGAATATTTTATGATTCCCGCGTAATGTATTTATAGGCATGACCCGGGGTAGCTTTGTTCATGTGAACAGAAGATATCAGTACCCCGGGTCAATGACTTGTCGCTGGGCAGTTGTTTATCCCGGGATCATGTGAACAGGGCCTTACAGTAATAAAACGGTGTAATTCCTTCGTACATATAATACTGTAGGGCCACATACACCATCAAAAAATCACTATACTATACACTTTTTTGGGGTGCTTGCCTCTCGAAGTTCGACATTGGAACAGAAAAACATTAATGGTATATTTGTGTGAGACGAATTTAATCGCTATATTCGATACACAACATGACAGCAAGAGGAATATACTGTTATAGCCTCAATGGTGAATCTATCAATAAGCTAAACTTAAGTATGCGGACGTGACAAAAAGACAGTTACTGATGCTTTTCGTTTGGATTTGTTACCAGTTTAAATTTGTTTTTCACATGTATCCTTCTTTGTTGACAAAAATGATCCATATTTTTTACCAGTGTTGCTCACTGCACACTGCAAATTTAGGGTGTGCCTTTTGTCACGTTCGCATGCTAGATTTACCACATCTTGAGCATACATATGCGAGAAAATAGTGTAGCCTAACAATGCAAAAAAAGCTGTAGCTAACAATGGTTAATATAAAACTATTTACCTACCCATAATAAGCACCACAGCCGTTTATATAATCTGGCTCGCCCTTCTTCTCGAGTTTCGCCAGGCTTCAAACTAAATTCTTTCAGGATAGTAATCATTCCGAGTGGTACTGGAAATCTACAAATATTTCCGACTATGAATATTTATAAATAGGATATTTATAAATTCATGTTAATAACAAAACACTCACCCATTTCTTGTGAATTCCGATTCGAAAACTTCGAAAGCTGCTTCTTTCCTTGCTGTATTTACAATACTTTCCGCCATTTTATAATTAGCATAATGAGGCGGGTTGCACGTGCACCTGTTTATAGCAACCATTCCAGGATGATCAGGCTCGGTTACATTGTCACTTCCGGTAAAATCACAATTTTTTTCCATGTTTGAGGACAAATAAATAATGTGTATTAAAGACGGGTTACAGTCCGTGCTGCGCATGTGCGATTCTTTTTGTTTTGGTAGACTACTTATCTCTCGTTTCCATGGTTTCCAGTCCGATTGCGTAATATATGCGCGATTCTATATTTGTTGATAGAAGGAGTGCGAATATATATATACACAGTTTCGAAGAGATTTTCAACGATTTGTGACTTTTATGAAGTGAAATCCGATTAATAACAAATCATTGAAACAATATGAGAAGAAGGAAAGAATATTACGCCAACAAGGATGCCTTTAAAGTGTGTTTATTTGAAATTCAGTCAAGCGCTTCGCCATGTCGTACATATAAAGGTAAATATTTGTTTATACATTTGATTATTTCGTTCTCCTGAGTCGAGACTGGATCTCTGTGAATTTGTGACAATTTTTAAGCTAGGGCAATTACATTCATTTACTGTCTGAGAAAATATGGGACCTCCGAGTTTTATAGTTCAACTTGTTCAAGACATGTATAGACTAATATAGTACTTGAAATCTAATTTAATCACCTCATGCTCAGTACTAGATTCAGTCAAAGATAAAACTGATTTCATCTTTATATGGTGAGCTGTTATCAAAATGCTACTGGGATTGAGTTATTGGATGATTATTGTTTTGTAATTCATAATCAGGCATCTCCATGCAGATGAACTTTTTGGTAGCAGCATATATTTTTTTACATCGGACATGATTGTACTGTATGTTGGTTTTCACATGGGACCCAGTCCTGCTGACCATACATTCAATCATTGTTGTATATTTTATAGCACTTTTGTGCGATTGCATATTAAAATTAATATCACTACTGCACTGGACAAAAATGTACTATGTTGAATGACATGGCATGATTGTTTGTGAACCTTCAAAAAATGCATAGTGTAATCTTTATAAAGGGTATATACCCCATGTAAATCTTTTTTTTTGGAAACATTGAAACCGTAGGTTCTCATTCATGGAAAAATTGAGGACAATTTGCACATCACCACCACCATATTCATGGCTACAGACATTGTGTTCCCCATGCCGACAGGAAGAAAATATGTGCTCTGTTAGATCAAGATAACATTGTATATGTAGAATACTGTTGTTCCAAGAAATTGTTTTGAGTCAGATGTTCTAAACATTGCCATTAACCCTTACTCGCACTAGCAATTTTCTTGGCAAATTTATTCTCATGATACATGTAGGAACATTGATGAAAATACAATAGTAACTGTATTTTCTGTTGTGACATTTATTTTGAAAAACATGATCACAGTCCTGAAGAAAGTTGCTAGTGTGAACAATAGTTACAATACAAATCAAGATTGTAGAAAGTTGCTGGTGTGAACCACATCTTGGCATCTGTTGCACAGCATCAATTAACCACCCAGACAAAAGTGTTACTAGTTGTTGTAAAAAATTCAATATATAGCATATTATGATATTTGTTGTGTTGGTGTAGTGTACTCAGGTGAATAAGATGTTGTGATGTTACTCTGAGTGTATATCCACACCGGGCAGGCTTGAATACAAAAATATGCACCGGGTACAGTGTGTATCCACACCTAGCGCTGCCAGGTGTGGATACACACTCAGAGTAACATCACAAACATATAGCATATTGCTTTATACCACACTAATGATCAGATGTTCATACTTTACTACAATATAATATAATAAAATGCAATACATGTAATATCATTCATTGTTAAACATCTAATGAAACTCCCAAAACAAAGCAGATGTAAGGATTAGAGAATTTTTCCCCTGACTATATATGTTACATGATGGTAATGTTATCTCCACCAAAACTATCAGTATTTATATCTCAATGTTGGCCAGATAACTATTTTGGCCAGAATGTTAAAACTGCTATACTACATTTTTGTTCACATGGCATGAAACATGGTGCTTGAAATCAGTTATCATATATCCATACAAAAAGATAATGAAATATATAAAGTAACTACAGGAAATAGAACTAGAAAACATTTTATAGGTGGCTATTTAAGGACATAATTTTCTGACTCTCAACCAGCACTGGATAATATTCCCAAGTCAATCAAACTATTCTCAACTCATAAACAATACTTGTGCTCTTATGTAATGTGAATTGTTATTATAAGGCAATACATTCTTCCATCTTTGTTTCATCAGCATCCAATCTGCATTGTTTCTTCTATATTTATTCCCCTCTTTAAATTTGTTTCTGATTGGTTAACCACTATATGGTTGTTATAACCACATCTCCACACTCATCACCATGTTTATTCGATGTTAGTGTTGTACAATCTGTAATGTTTCCATGAGCTCAAGGTAACCTATAGTACAGCATAATAGAAATTTTATTCAGTATGTTCAATCATGTCATGTAAAAAATTTCAATATATTCTGCTACCAGAAAGTTCATCTGGAGATGCCTGATTTATGAATTACAAAACATTAATCATCCAATAACTCAATCCCAGTAGCATTTTGATAACAGCTCGCCATATAAAGATGAAATCAGTTTTATCCTTGACTGAATCAAGCTATAGTACTGAGCCGAGGTGATGTACTACAAATATACATCAATACATGTCTCGAACAAGTTGAATTATAAACTCAGAGATCCCATCTTTTCTCAGACAGTAAATGAATAAAATTGCCCTAGCTTAAAAATTGTCACAAATTCACAGCGAATTAGAGATCCAGTCTCCACTCTAGAGAACGAAATAATCAAATGTATAAAACAAATATTTACCTTTATATGACAGTATAACTTCGACATGGCGAAGCGCTTGACTGAATTTCAAATAAACACACTTTAAAGGCATCCTTGTTGGCGTAATATTCTTTCTTTCTTCTCATATTGTTTAAATGATTTGTTATTAATCGGATTTCACTTCATAAAAGTCACAAATCGTTGAAAATCTCTTCGAAACTGTGTATTCCCACTCCTTGTATCAACAAATATAGAATCGCGCGTATATTACGCAATCGGACTGGAAACCATGGAAACGAGAGATAAGTAGTCTACCAAAACAAAAAGAATCGCACATGCGCAGCACGGACTGTAACCCGTCTTTAATTATTATCAATAACCAAAACTCATTTTTGAACATTAGATATACTAAATTTTAAAAAAAGGTGAGAATGGGATGAATTCAGTGACAAAAATATTGCCTGGGCGGATACCTTAAGGACAAAATGTGACGTAATTAACAAGAAAATGTAACGTTTTGAAACGTAAATATCGTGGAAAAAATTTGCGCTCAATGCTTGATTGCAAATGGTATTAAGTTATATGCACTTTTTTTGTACAAATTGTACTGACGTGTTATTTTGTTTCGGCTAACTGCAAATTAGGAAGTGCATTCAGTAACAGGTGTTGCGTTACTTGATGATGCATTATAAACTAAACATAACACACATAGTTAAATCATTCATTGTTCTAAACTTGTACCCTGGATTCCAGAGCCTTCAGTAAATAATAAATTGAAACATTGTGAAGGCTCTGGTTCAACGGGAGGATTCTTTGATTAAACCCGCCCCAATCACAAAACAGAATTAGTGGTTTTAGTACAGATTCAAAATTAACCCATCGAGTTGCATTGCACCCTGATGCGCCTGACTTTATTATTTTGCTCTATATAACGCCAGATGATTTACTAATCAATGGGTGAGCGCTGGCACTTAATGGGTTAACTGACCATCTGCCCATGTGTGTAGTTAACCAATGAGTTGCATACTTGTGCCCTGATCAATGCATCTACCCTACTTTATTATTTTGATCTGTCTTTACTAATGCCGGACGATTTTACTTGTCAAGGGGAGAGCACTGGCGCTTAATTGGTTATACACACAGTATAACCTGTGTAATAACGTATGTAGGTTAAAAAACACAAGCATTTTATCTGCCATTTTAAACTAATGATAAATTAAAATGAGGTTTAACATAAATAAATCTTGGGGCTAACAATGTTATCTTGACGTTTTTCAACCTCATGCTGGATGTTTTTGAAAATAAGTCGTTTTCAAGATGGACAACAGTTCAAGTGCTGAAATAGAGATATTTTTAGAGAAATAAACCTTTCCGATGTGGCTGAGATATTCAAAAGTCGGTTGCTTTACCCTTTAGAACATGCTTTTATTGTGTCACACACAATATTTTTTTATCGCATATGACTAAATGTTTCAATTTATAAGTCGGGACCACATGAATATCCTGAAATTGTTAACAACTCCTACCCTTCCCACAGGTATTTTGACTCAGAAATTGTGCCCTTGTGTGGGGAATTTGACAAAAACATTACAAAATGTCAAATGCCGGTGGGTTTGCCCACCCTCTTTGGGGTGGTGGAAACAAATTATACAGTATGTGCATAAAGCTGCAATGGCAATAAAATTCCTTGTGAAATTGAATCCAGTGTCATAATAAACTACAAACATTCTAATTGAAATATACCTTACCATAAAGACATATGTTGACACCTTGCAATACTTCTCAACATCATTCTTTAGTGAAAGAACAAGATGTGCTTTGGAGCCAGGATGGATAAGAACTGAGAAAGTGTTATTTTTAACTTCAACAGTCTCTGATAACACGTTGTAAATGAGAGAATGCAAAAATTTGTCGAGTAAAATACTTGGAACAAGTGTCTTTTGCAAGCAACCAAATGTACTTAATTTATCCAACTCATTAACTTTGGATGCACTTTTGTAAACTTCCAATAAGAAAAAGTTTTAATGTATTGCAATTAATTTTTTTCCCAGACAGTTCTAACATTGCTTGGACAACTTTAAATGTGTCAGACATCCCATCAGTCTTCATGTATGTCCCCCGGTACTTCAATTGTCACAGCTTCCACCGCAAAAATAATCTCTATTCTCCCCATAGTAATGCAGTATGGATGAATGTCCAGTGAACTTCCAATAAGAAAAAGTTTTAATGTATTGCAATTAATTTTCTTCCCAGACAGTTCTAACATTCCTTGGACAACTTTAATTGCGTCAGACGCCCCATCAGTCTTTATGTATGTCCCCTGGTACTTACGTTGTCTATGAAATTAACCTGTTAAGTGTTAAGGACTGCTTTGAAAAGTCTCCATTGGCACAGAAGAGTTTCAGAAGTGCAGTTTTATCTGCATAGTTATAATAGGTTAAGCAAGTACTTAGTTGGTCATCACACCTGCTCTTCCACATTGTTGAAAATATTCATCTAGATTGGTAGGCATTTTCTCATGAATAATGAATCTCACATTTCTGTTGTCAACCCCCATGCCAAATGATGTATTTGCAACCATAACTTTCACTTCACCTGATGTCCACTTTTGAAAACTGGCTTCTTTAACAGGTTGAGACAACTGACCATGGTATTGTACACACATTTCATTTCTTTTTAATAATTCTGAATGTATTTTAAGTACATCAGATGGAAAGACACTGTAGACAATTCTGCATTCATCTTTCCTATTTAATATATACTGAGCCAATTCATCATAAAATTTATTTCCACTTGGCTTTTCCTGAACATGTAGGAACATATTATCACGTAATACAGTTCCTTTGATAACTTCCAATGTACCAAACACTTCTGACAGTTCTAATACTAGTTGGTGGGGTATGGTTGCACTTAGCAGCAACTTTGGGCAAGGAAATTTTGCCAACTCATTTGCGGCACTTCTGTACTGAGAACGAAACATATTCCCCCAACTGCAGACTGTATGGGCTTCATCAAAGACAATTCTTTCCACATGAACACTCATGAGGTTTTCCAACATGTTTTTATTAGCAAACATTTCTGGTGTACAAAATACAAGTTTGAACTTAGCGAGTTTCTCAAGACAAGAATTACGAACATCAACTGGGATCTCATCAGTAATTTTGCAAGCTGGAATGTCTAAAGTTAAACATCTACTCAAGAGATCATCTATTAAGGGAACATTTATTATGCCGAGGGGGGGGATGAAGATGTTAAGGGGGGGGCACTGAAATATTTTCTGGCATTAAAGGGGGGGCTCTGAAAGTTCTTGATATACTGAAGGGGGGGGGGCTCTAAACTTTTCAAAGGTTTGACCCCAGCAAATTAAAGTTAAAATTTTTACATCAGTTTCAGGTAAAATTTGCGTAATAAAGTAATTATTTTTGTGAAATGATAACCATTTTTGTAAAATACAGTCAATTTACATGCAATTTGTTTGCGAAATTTGCTTTAGAAAACGCCAGAAATTCAGTCCTAGAGCTTCGAAAATGTAAAAATTTTCTGGGAGAGGACCCCCAGATCCCCCTTTTCTCCCAAAACTTAGTATAAGAGTGCCAATCAATCACAAAAAGCTTTATTATAAATATTACACGTATAATCCTCTGACATCCCCCCACCCCAAACGTCAGATGCTTTGCTACGTCCCAGATGGTTGTATTCGAAACCGATTTCAGTTTTAAGATATCCTTAGTCTGCTCTTCTAAATAGATACATGAAATCACCAACAGCTTATTTTAATTTTTTTTGCGCCAGGTTTGTGAAGTAATTTACGCGCCAAAAAGCATATACAATTTGCAAGAATGATATGTTCTATGTTTATGGGATATTTCGTACAAACGGGATGGAAATTAAAGAAATTGAAGCATACTGGCACTTTTGCATGCATTTTTGACAGGCATGCAAAGACATTTGCAACAGATGCCGGGAGACACGTTAAGTGGGGGCAACATACTGTAAGGTTCCAGCACATTACCCTGATCCAGGAAATCCTGGCCACTACATGAACGTGTTCAAGACTCCGAATACGCTGAATGATGGACAACAACAACCTGTTGATAATTCCACCCCTAGAGCCAATTTAAAATGTTTTAAAGACGGTGCCATTTCATCTGGCCCGAGTGAGATGAAAGAAGCAGCAGATCGGTAGTTTTGTTGAGGAGAAGCACTTGAGTATATCAGACATGTTGAGGAACTGCAAATTGTATCTATGATAAGAGAGAATTCCGGATTGTACTCCTTCGATTCCGAATTCTAGAGGAGGGGGGCGGGGGGCATTGAAAATTTTAAAAACTTGGAGGGGGGGCATCGAAATTTACCGATAACCTCAACAGGGGCCCTGTAAAAATATGAGCTTTTTTCAAGACATCTTCATCCCCCTCCCTCGGTGTAATAAATGTACTTTCCCTTACATCATAACGGTTACTCTCCAAGTACTCAAACACTATATTCTGCACAGTCCTCGAAGACGACCCCAACTGAAAGCCAGCAGCCGAATAAAAACATAGCCCATCATCGCTGGGAGGTTTATACGAAATCTTTAGTCCAGCCTCTTCTATTCTGCTCTGAAGTACTTCCATTTCACACAAGTTTTATACCTTACAGCAATGCGGCAACTGAAGACGTTTTTAAGAGAAAGCTCGTCTGCACGTGTATGCGTTAACCAAAGTTTAATCGCAATGCGTTAACCAAAGTTTAAACGACAATTTCTCGCAAGTTTTGATCCAGAACTGAAAGCAAATCCCGACATCCGCGGTGACACTTCGACGTGTCAGTGTTATTTTTCATTTTGCTGCGAATTTGTTGCGCCGATGAGGCATAACTAACCCAGGAAAATATCACTATTAATAAAAATTAATGTTGAAATATTTTCCGGTTTTATATTCCCCAGCCATGCATGGAGTAATACTTGTATTCAAATTCGCGTAGTAATCAAATTCGCGCAGACGATAGGAGCCATAGGCGCAAGAATTACAACATGAGCAGAAAATAATCTGTGCGAAAAATGTTTGCTGCCGTAGGCATGCATATATAGGCATATGGCCGCCTGTCAACGTTTGCCACGATGCAGAAAATACTGTTAGTTAGAAAATCACGGCTTTACAAATTATTTTATACGACATTAGTGTTTAGTCGTGGGTTTCTAGATCATGCGGGAAACATAGCTATACAGTACTATATATCGCTTTTGTGGTCGTAATGATTGCTGAAATCATGAGTGCACAAAGGTCGCAAAGGGTTATTATGTTTATCAAATGGCATGTGAAGCGGCGCCTTTTGACTGCAGCGATCGAAATTTGATCAGTTATTAGCTTCATAATGATCAAAATAGGGTTTATTCGTTAGTATACATCGGCGTATAAAACATATCTGTTTGTTCAAACTAAACTTTGCGTTTAGAGAAGCATATTTACTCTGCGCCATGGCAAATTCCATAATAGGGATAAAACATTGACGCTGGGTTAAAGCAAATTAATTAATTGTGATACGTATGTGCAATGGTAAGTATTTGATTCTGTTACTAAAAATTTGCGAACAAATTATAGAGTCAAAAAATTGACCCTCGACATTTTTTTCGACCCTCGACATTTTTTTCGACCCTCGACATTCTACCCTCGCCCTCGACCTATTACCCTCGACCCTCGACCATTAGTCAAACTCGTTACGGACCTCTCACGTTTCGCGCCAAAACAAACCGAGGAGTGAAGGCAGTTATCCAAAAAATTGGAAAATCCTCCTTATCGATACTAAAGCTAAATAAGCTAAACTGATTCAATAGATTTGGTGTCAAGCCCGAAATGTTCTTTCCATTTTGCCAAATTTTAAAAATAGCCTCTGTCCCCGTAACACTTACTTATTCATGTTTATTTAATTATTTCGTGGTGTTACATGTAAATTAATAAATAGTATTATTCATGCGTGCAATCTGAGTGTTTGCCGACCACAATAACAGGTCAGTTTCGTAGTAACGTCGACAACTCAAATGCGAAACTAAAAACGATTGAGTTTGTATATTTCACTTTGAATGAGAAAACTGCCTTTGAGGCTTTGAACAATGAATACAGGTAGGTGGAAAGATGATACAGACAGTGCGGCTAAGGCTTGGATTAAATCTAAATTGCTAATAGATCATTGCGTGAGAGATTGAGCCATGCCGAGCCGCGATGTCTAATATGACTTTGATTTGAATTCTTATTCTTAATTTTGAGATTTTTAATAAACACCGGCT
>CACRXK020010301.1:0-17854 GCA_902702795.2 Paramuricea clavata | reverse complement strand
AACGATCGTGACTAAAACACCACACGAGTACATACGAGTAACATACGAGTAACACACAAGTACATACGAGTACATACGAGTACATACGAGTAACATACGAGTACATACGAGTAACATACGAGTACATACGAGTAACATACGAGTACATATGAGTAACATACGAGTAAATACGAGTACATACGAGTAAAATACGAGTAAAATACGAGAATTAGCACGCTTTCTTTAAAGTTTCTTTCACTTTCACACTTTCACTTTGGCTTCGTATTATGTTCATGTTGTAAATGCCTTATTGACATAGGCGTACGAGACAGGGGGGGGGGGCAACTGCCCCCCAAAATTTTGGAAAACCATGGAAATTCGGGCAAACGCTAGGAAAAATCAAGAAAATTCGGGCAGATTTATGAGAAAATATGTTAAAATCAGGTTATTTCTTTAAAATTCTCCATAAAAATTCGGGCGAACTTTCAACTACCCCCCCCCCCCAGAAAACATCAGCCCCGTTCTCCTATGTGTTTTGCAAATTTAATACGTCAATTGTACACCTGTTAATACGTTTTCAACAGGAAAATATAAAATACTTAGGGTTCATTATTTATCGGTTGGGGGGCGGGGGCTGGTAAAATAATGGGGGGATATATTTTATGGGTGTAAAATAAAAAGAGTGGTTTAAATCTTTTGAAGAAGTGTTTTGGGGAGACAATAAAATTTTATAGCATTGATATAAAGAAGATAGTATAGAGATAGTGGCGTAGCCAGCGTAAAAGGCGTGAGCCATTTTAGGGGAGGTCTGGGGGCATGCTCCCCAGAATATTTTGAAATCTAGGGTCCCTGAAATACGATTTCCTGCATTTTCGGGGCGTGAGTTTGCATAAGTCCGAAGACTGTATAATGCATAAAAGACATGATTTTTCGTGATGGAAAATGATGGGTTAAAATAATGCGAATTACTTTTAAAACCGAATGATGATTGAAAGTAAATATATTTTACATTTAAAAACCCAAAGTAAACCCTTTCTTCTTGGGGCCATATCTACTTACTTAGACAAGATTATACACAATTATATTGTGGATTTAGATTTTATTTCGCCCCCCCCCCCCCTGTTGGCTAAATCCTGTCCAGCATCCCCAAGTTGAAGGTCCTCTCTACCCCCTGGTTGTAAAGAGCACACAAAAGAATAGGATGGGAAGAACTACCATACGGCCATACTATGTTCTTCTTAACTTTATTGTTGGAGGGGGGTGAAAAATTTTCAGACTGTTCTAAAGGGGTGGACTACATTTTTAAACACATTAAAAGGGAGGGTCATTTTTATTATGTTGTTTGAATTTTAGAATCCAACAGCTCCTTCCCCCCTCCCCAACCGATAAATAATGAACCCTAAGTATTTTATATTTCCCGGTGTACAATTCACGTATTAAATTTGCAAAACACATAGACTACAGACGTATAAACAACATGGCAAACATGCACTTTCATGTACTACAAAAACTCTCTGACAGCCTGTGAGCAATATACTACATTTAAACCTTTTTAGAGTCTTAGAACATACAAATCTTTATTCTATATTAATGAATTACTTTTTCTACGTCGTGCGAGGCTTCGAAATCCATCAATACGCATAGGAGAACGGGGCTGATGTTTTCTGGGGGGGGGGGGGCAGTTGAAAGTTTGCCTGAATTTTTATGGAGAATTGTAAAGAAATAACCTGATTTTAACATATTTTCTCATAAATCTGCCCGAATTTTCTTGATTTTTCCTAGCGTTTGCTCGAATTTCCATGGTTTTCCAAAATTTTGGGGGGCAGTTGCCCCCCCCCCCGCCCCCTGTCTCGTACGCCTATGTCAATAAGGCATTTACAACATGAACATAATACGAAGCCAAAGTGAAAGTGTGAAAGTGAAAGAAACTTTAAAGAAAGCGTGCTAATTCTCGTATTTTACTCGTATGTACTCGTATTTTACTCGTATGTACTCGTATGTACTCGTATTTACTCGTATGTTACTCGTGTGTACTCGTATGTTACTCGTGTGTACTTGTATGTTACTCGTGTGTTACTCGTATGTATTCGTATGTTACTCGCATGTTACTCGTATGTACTTGTGTGTTACTCGTATGTTACTCGTATGTACTCGTGTGGTGTTTTAGTCACGATCTTAAACTTTTGCTTGAATATCTTATATTTCGAAAAACAGTATAAACTGACAACTGTACGGTCTAAATTTAGTTTGCACGGTCTAAATTTAGTTTGCACGAAAGTTGTAAACAACACCATATAAGGATAGACATTCCATATTTGGAAAAACGGACGTTACGGGGCAGATATTCAAAATTGTATATCATCAGTGCAGGCTCTCAATTCACCTTGGAAGCCTGTTCGCAGGCTACGGGAAACCATAAAACCCAAACTGTTTGATCTTTGTTAATCGAGGCATATTCGAAAGGCGAACGAAGACCAACTTTATAATACGAACTCCCAAAGGACGTCAAATATGATTTCGAACGTTATTACATGTTTCATGCTTATTTCGCTTCCCAAGAAACACGAAAGACTAACTTATACTAGGACATTACCCGAAATTAAAGTTGATTTGAAATACTAAAATTGAAATTGTTAATTTTTGTGGGAAATGGCAATTGTTTTCATATAAATTTGATCAGCCATGTTTCTCGATTTTTTTTACTCATTTTTAAAGCGTGCACCAAATTCAAACATTTGTATCTCACGTAATATTACATGGAATTTTTAGGGCTGTATATCAAGATCTAAGTTAGCCTTTCCTGAATACAATAAAATTTATTTGAGTGTAGTAGCTTTTATAGTTTTTACGTTACATGAAATCAAACAGCGCAAGTTTTTTGGGGGACACCCGGTATATGTTTGACTTTTACCAGCATGGCAGTATTTGCAGCCCTACAGCCTTTAATCCAGCTAAATGACGCATGAATTACCTACAGTATATAGGCAATATAGCCGCTGGTATATACACTGCTTGTAGTTGTAGATTATATGGAACGGTACAACATATCTGATCGATATTGAGGAACCACGAAAGCCTTATGTGAGGGAATCAAATTACTAATCTGATCAGATGTATATCTGTTCGAGTTTAATATATCTGTTCGAGCCTTCGTAACTTATTGATAAAATGCATGCCTAATTTTTCAGTACTCGATCGAGCTTTGTTTCAATTTCTTGGTGTGATTTCCCGGATGAACTTTATATTCTACGGATATCTAACTCATATAGCAACTTTATCCAGATTCAAATTACCGTGCATGATCTGTGCCATAAACGTAACATTAAAGCTTGCGCGAGGGAAATTATCATTCAATGTCAATTATCACACAAAGATCACAGAATATTTATCACTCAATATTAAATTAAACATACAAGTGGACAAAATTCATATCAATCCGCTAAACCCGTTTATCAGTGCATGATAGTGCTGATAGTTTGGTAGCTTAATAAATTCACTGGGACAGTGAGCAGTGCATGCTGGATTACAGTAAAACATTATTTGACAGTAAAACATTATAATTATTTGATAGTAAAACATTTGCTATCATATATTTGCCGGTTGAATTGAGTATAACATTACAGTAATTCTGTTTATATGATAATGATGATAAATAACTTTATACAGTTACTTATAACCTACAGCGAAATTCATAGCACGGGTGCCGGTACACTATACGGCATGTTTTACACAGTATATAATAAAGACCTACAAATATAATCGCAATATTGAAATATAAATCTTGTAATTAGAAGGCGTATGATAACCGTTGTAGTCAGCCTGAAGGTGTTTATTTTCCTCGGGGGTGACCTATAAACGCCTGTTCGCAGGCTAAAGGGAAGATGGCTGTGAAACTCATTACAATAACAATATACAGTACTGCCTAGAAATAAGTTAACAGTGCGGTTCGGTCGCGGTTCGTGCAGTTTGTGGCACGGTTCGTGCGGTTTGCGGTCGCGGTTCGTGCTGTTTGCGGTTCGTGCGGTTCGCAGTCGCGGTCGTGCAATTTGCGGTTGAGGTTCGTACGGTTTTTTCACCGACCACAGAAAACCATGGCGTCGATCGTGTTCCGACGTTTCCTCACCTTATACTTTGAAAAACGCCCCTTTGAGTCATGCTCACCTGTCAAAAACTCCAAATCACAAAATAGCGCTCAAAATATCAACGACCTTATGCGGAATACTGGATTTCGTTTCATTCTTGAGATGTCTAAATATATTCAAGAGTCATCTTGTTTATCAAAATGAACAGCAATGAATGTGAAAGATTTCTGTATTGCATCATATTACGACATCGCATTAAGTGTTTTCCACGTTTGACGTCATTATAAGAGGTCTATTAAATTCTCCCTTAATTAATTACCGAGCTTTTCAGTAAAAGTGGTATAACTTTATACCCTAATTACATGAATAAGTATATGCTAATTAAAATGACTATAGGATAAAATGTCTGCAAGCATATTTTGTTTCAAATGTTTCTTAAAAGTTTTAAAGTGACTAAGCTTGAGGAGTTGCACTTCTTCAATCACAATATGAGAGATCGAATCGTTTCCAGCATGACCTTCTCCGAGACCAGAATAAAAGGTGGCAACCTAAATTCCACAACTGTCCCAATTTAAGTCCAATAAAGGTGATCTCATGATTCATTTCTATTTGAATTTTTACTGCTTATTTCTCTAGACTAAACCTGAGCAGAGGAGTGAATCGTTGAAACATTTATTCTGGATAGGAAGCTGTGATTTGGATACATAAAACACGCCTTGTTCTAAAGATTACATATTATTATTTTCTATAATGAAAATCATTTACAAGAAATTATGTATACATCACAAATGTTTTAATTATCTGCGTTACGCAGTTTAGCAGATAATTTATATCTAATTGTTTGATATGCAGAATAATGTTCTGATATGAATACATAACTATGTTACATTGTTATGCAATAGTATAAAAGGCGTATACACGCCTTGATTATTCCTCGCTGCTTACACGTTCTTCAGTCAAACATGTCTCATCCCGAGCTCTCGGGCAAAGATATGAAAGAATTCATGGAGAAGTCGTTAACACAAATGTGCCAACAGCTTACCAATGTTGTCGACGATCGGTTTGCTCACTTGAAGAGAGAATTGTCTGCTGATAATTCAGCGACGCTAGACGCCTTTGCGAACAAGAAGGCTCGCTTAGAGAAACCTCGATTTAAGTTAAAGGGCAATGAGCAGCAATATAATCACCAGCTTGGTGTGCTGGACACAGTGGAAAGTGCTACCACAGCTCTCGAGCATCAAGACATCCATAAAGCTATCAGTTTCCTACAAGAAGGTAAAGTAGCCATACTGTAGTAGCAAGAATGAAGCTTATCAAATTAGCTGATACGAGCGACCATGGTTGGCAAACCGTAGCTGAATATATGACTAACGAGCTAGCCGATAACTCAGATGACGAGAAACGGATCGACCGCGCAGAGAAAACTGCTGAAAAGAAGCCGAAGAAGGCCAAGGCATCCAAAACATCAAAGTCTCGGCCGTTTCCTGGCTATCCAAACCGCATCCCATATCGTAATTCTATGCCCTCACGTCGACCAGTGTTCCCTGACCACAATGGTCCACGCGGGAATGCAATTGGGCCTTGTTATAAGTTAAGTGGTACATCCATGTATATAGCATTGTGTTTTGCTTTAGAGTCACAACACTATAGGTCGACAGCCGTCATACGACTGCTTTGTTCTTACCTCGAGCGTTTAAGCAGCAATAAACACAAAGTGCTTCAAGCAACATGTTGCTGTACGTGTGTGTGTTTATTCGATATAATTATATTAGATGTTTTAACTATCTGCGTTACGCAATTAAGCAGATAATTTATATATATCTAATGGTTTGATATTCAGAATAATGTTCTGCTATGAATACATAACTATGTTACATTGTTATGCAATAGTATAAAAGGCGTATACAAGACTTGATTATTCCTCACTGCTTACACGTTCTTCAGTCAAACTGAATTTCTATTTATTATATTAATGTTGATGGTCATATATGTTATTCTATTATTTACAGTGTTTACAGTAGAAGTTGCATGATCTGCAGTGTGAGGAGGAAGATCAGGTTGGATTATTCCTTTTTAGTTCTAATAGTGACGATGTGCATGGAGTTTTTGTAGTGATAGTGTGCGTGGGGGGCTTTACAGGTGTTCAAATTACTGGCGTGATACACTTAACGCCTCCCAGTTTGTGCAAAGTATAGTGCAGGACGGTTATAAGATTCCATTTCGGTCCATTACAGAGACCAGTTTTTTAGCTAACAATAAATCTGCCAGGGATCATCCTGACTTTGTCTCAGAAGCAATTGTTAAATTACTGAAAGGTCGATACATTGAGGAGCAATCAGAACCACCCTATTGCGTTAATCCTTTGTCTGTTGCTAAAGGAAAGAAATTACGTTTAGTTCTTGATCTCCGCAACATTAACGGGCATTTGCTCAAGCAATCATTTCCATATGAGGATCTTCGATCATTATCTCAATTATTTGAACAGAACTTTTGGTTTTTCACATGGGATCTTAAATCCGGTTATCATCATGTTGATATTTATGTCGCACCCAGAAAATTTCTAGGATTTTCGTGGAATTTTAACGGGAAGTTGAGATATTTTATTTTCTGTGTTTTACCTTTTGGCCTAAGTTCAGCTTGTTATTGTTTTACCAAATTACTTAGGCCGTTAGTGAAACGATGGCGTATGATGTCCTACGCCTCTTTTGTCTATTTAGACGACGGTATTTCCGGTCATAAACGTCGTATTGATGCTTCTGCGGCCAGTATTATTCAAAAGAAAGATTTATCGTGTTCCGGTCTTAAAACGAATGAGGAAAAATGTCATTGGGAGCCCATGCAAATCGGAGAATGGCTTGGTATGATTATTAACGCCATCAATTTTGAATTCGAAATTCCGCCTCGGAAAATCGAGAAAGTTAAGAAAAACATTCAGTACATTTTGTCTTCCAATCACGTTTCATATCGAGAACTGGCAAAAATCGCCGGTTTCATCAATTCATTGTATTTAGCTGTCGGTCCACCTGTGAGGCTTTTTTCGCGGCAACTCTTTTTCATAATTTCTCAGAGAGATTCATGGGCAGGGCATTTGGATAGCGTCCCACATCTTTTTGATGGAGGAATTGAGATTTTGGTTAGACAATTTACGTTATCTAAACGGGTATAACATTCGGCCAAAAGTGTCTTTAGAACCTTTAACAATCCACACTGACGCTAGTGAGTAGTGGCGTTGGTTATGGTGGTTATTTTACCTCGTTGAGGGATGTAAATATACACGGACATTGGTCCGTTGAGCAAAGTGGTAAGAGTTCCACGTTCCGGGAGTTATCGGCTATCCTACTAGTTTTGAAAACTTCTGTGCAACGTTTACAGCATAAAAAGGTGAAAATATTTTCAGATAGCCAGAGCGCCTGTCGCATCGTTCAAGTCGGGAGTAGAATTTTCGAACTCCAAAATATTGCAGTAGACATTTTCAACATTTGTTTCATTAACGACATTATGATTGAAACACAATGGATTCCTCGAGCAGAAAACAGGACTGCCGATGTATTAAGCAAAACCATTGATTTAGATGATTGGAAGTTACACCCAGAATTATTTGTTATGCTTCATAGAGCATGGGGTCCTTTTACTATTGATAGGTTCGCCGCTAATTACAATACACAATTACAAAGATTCAATTCACGATTTTGGTGTCCTGAAACAGAGGCTGTTGACGCATTTACTAAAAATTGGTCAAACGAAGCGAACTGGGTCTGTTCGCCAGTGGCTTTAATCATTCCCGTCATTAGACACATGTCCGTGTGTAAGGCCAAAGGTACCTTTATAGTTCCTCGTTGGCCGTCCGCTATTTTTTGGCCAGCCATTAAAACCAAACCTGGAAAGTTTGCTCCATTTGTTAAGGACAGTTTAGTTTTACTAAAAAAAAAAAATAGCACAGATGTGCATTCCTGGTGAAGGGCAATTGATAGCCTATCAAAAGAAACCGTCCGTTTTTACGGGAACACCAAGTTTTGACTTACTGGCTTTACGGGTAGAGTTTTAAAGCATGATGATTAGGCTTGGTCTTTAGCACCGTGTCTTTTTGACAAATTGTGGCGTTTCAAAGCATTTTATTTATTTTTTATCCTCATGTCTTTTCGACTGATTCGCTCCATTTCTGGTGTGATTGTTCTGTTTAATAGCACTTTGCTACAGTATTTGGTTTATTTGCTGATAACGCAACTAATGTGTTGATTTTCAAACACTTCAAGTTTGCATTTTTTCAGGGGTTTTGGCCACCAAATTTTGGTTACAAAGTCATCTCATCGGTCATTCGACCTGTTCATGTAAAAATTAAATTTTACATTTGCCTTTTAACGGCTAGATACATTTTCGTAAAAAAAAAATAATTTTTATTTAATTAATGCAGTCTTTTAGTGCTGTCATATCGTCGTGTGACGAATGTAGTCTTCGAAGTTTATATTCTATTATGATTTACTTATTTCTATTTAGATGAGTTTAAAATTGGAGTGTGGGAGGATTTCTCCAAAATACAGGATCCTTCGCTTGTATCGTTGGCTTCCTCGCTTTCTCGGGTTGTGTTAAATGCAAAGGATCGAAATACGACAGTCCGCTATGCTTACGGATGGAACAGATGGAAGATCTGGTCCATGTCTAAGATTGGTGTTTGGTACCTTCCTGCTCAGCCTATGTTCGTGGCGTTATATCTGCGTCAATTCCTAGATTCCGCCAAGACAACTTCACCTGTGGATACTGCTGTGTATAGCATTCGTTGGGGGCATATTTTGGCCGCTTACCCTACCCGACAGAGCAACCGTTGGTTCAATCTACCTACGAAGGCTGCCGACGAATTCTCTCTCGACCAAGAGAACCTAACGATCCTGTCCCACCTTACATGTTAGAAACGTTAATTCAGAAACACGGGCGTAATCGCGCATCTCCGGCCGATCTACGTCTCCTATTTGAGATATCATCAAAGAGAATTTGGGCGTATTTTACGAGGATTTGAGAAAGTTGGGAACTCACAGCTTAAAGAGTGGTGGTGTATCCGATCCAGGTTGCCACGATTTGTCCGACCTGTCAATGCAGAGTCATGGAGGATGGAAGTCGGTACAGTCGAAGAATAAGTACATTAAACCATCGGCAAGCATGCAATTCGAGGTGTCTAAAAACTTGTCTATTTAGGCGAATGCGTAAAATACGAACGTGAACATTTATACATTGTAGTGAAGAACGGTTTTCCCAGGAGTGTGTTTTAGATTATCGTATTAATAATCTGTAAAGGAATTGATAACACGAATGTTATTGAGTGACAATATTCAAGAGAACTTTTAAATACTCCGCCCTGTTTTATGCAGGTTGGGTTTTTCATCTTCACACCAAGATCTTAAAGGTTCAGATCTTGGAATAAGTAGAGTATATTTATTCTTTACTATGTAAGAGCATTTAGCTCGAGCGTTTAAGCAGCAATAAACACAAAGTGCTTCAAGCAACATGTTGATGTGTGTGTGTTTATTCGATATAATTATATTAGATACCAATTATTTTGCACTAAGAATATTCTAAAATACTTTAATCCGTATATATTTGTGTTGTTAGACAGACAAACGCTTAGCTGTTGACTGGAAATATATTGCGTGACCGCCGTGTTAAATGACTAATCCGATTTTGTTATTGTCGTATAATAGCGCATGCGCATTGACGGTGTACCACGGTACAGCGTGAACATATAAGAATATATATATAACCTTTTGTAAGGTTAAAATGGTACACCGTGGAATATTTTAAAATTATCGCGCTAAATATTGTCTGAAGTAGGTTGCAATACTAAGCAACACACGTTCTTTCAAGTTCATTTCATTGGTTTGTATTACCCTTGTAACTGGGGATATTATCACAGTCTTAGTGCATTGGTTGTGGTACACCGTTACTGTTGAAAGTTGGGCATGGATATACCACACCTGGAAACTTGTGTCAAAATGCATAATTCACATTTATATAGTTGTCACTTAATATTCTAAATATATGCAGTAAATACCAGAAACGTAATTCTATTGAATTTATTGTCCCTGAATGTATAACCTATCAATATAAGTAGGTCATAAGCAATGCGGATAAACGAAGTAGATGGCAAGGACATGTATAAAAATCGAAATATAAAAGAATATAATTTCGACTTATTTCAGAC
Organism: Paramuricea clavata; assembly: GCA_902702795.2. Classification (NCBI taxonomy): domain Eukaryota; kingdom Metazoa; phylum Cnidaria; class Anthozoa; order Malacalcyonacea; family Plexauridae; genus Paramuricea; species Paramuricea clavata. Next base: position 7,603 of record CACRXK020010301.1, on the reverse strand, counting down.
AATCCTGGACAAAACATCTGTGACACTTCCAATTACTTGACAAAATGTCGTAATATTATCGTAAATTTACAAATCATCCCCCTTTCCCCCACCATTCAATGTTGATTGCATTCGTAGAATACGGATAAAACGTCCAACATTGTTTTGGGGGCCGAGGGGGGCAAACGAGTAAATTATTCCGGTCTAACAGGTAAAAAAGCCACAAAGGAACGTTTTAATAGAGTGTCGCAGATGGTTTTGTGCAGGATTGTCTGTATCTTTCAAATTTAATAACCGAGGCATTGCGCATTAAAAATTGAGTTTTATGCAGGACTTTCTCTTTCCGTAGTAAATATGGCCCACTAGAATGTATTAGGCTTCAAGAAGCAAATACTACATGGTCGACAAGGTAATATAACACCCTCATGCAACGCTATGTTTCAATAGCTTGTATTGAATGCAAATTAAGAATCATATGCGACGACTTTCACGCATTTAATATACGTCGGAGAGCAAGTCAATGTACTTAGCAGTGTATATACCAATTTTTTTGCACTAAGAATATTCTAAAATACTTTAATCCATATATATTTGTGTTGTTAGACAGACAAACGCTTAGCTGTTGACTGGAAATATATTGCGTGACCGCCGTTTTAAATGACTAATCCGATTTTGTTATTGTCGTATAATAGCGCATGCGCATTGACGGTGTACCACGGTACAGCGTGAACATATAAGAATATATATATATAACCTTTTGTAAGGTTAAAATGGTACACCGTGGAATATTTTAAAATTATCGCGCTAAATATTGTCTGAAGTAGGTTGCAATACTAAGCAACACACGTTCTTTCAAGTTCATTTCATTGGTTTGTATTACCCTTGTAACTGGGGATATTATCACAGTCTTAGTGCATTGGTTGTGGTACACCGTTACTGTTGAAAGTTGGGCATGGATATACCACACCCGGAAACTTGTGTCAAAATGCATAATTCACATTTATATAGTTGTCACTTAATATTCTAAATATATGCAGTAAATACCAGAAACGTAATTCTATTGAATTTATTGTCCCTGAATGTATAACCTATCAATATAAGTAGGTCATAAGCAATGCGCATAAACGAAGTAGATGGCAAGGACATGTATAAAAAGCGAAATATAAAAGAATATAATTTCGACTTATTTCAGACAATCCTGGACAAAACATCTGCGACACTTCCAATTACTTGACAAAATGTCGTAATATTATCGTAAATTTACAAATCATCCCCCTTTCCCCCACCATTCAATGTTGATTGCATTCGTAGAATACGGATAAAACGTCCAACATTGTTTTGGGGGCCGAGGGGGGCAAACGAGTAAATTATTCCGGTCTAACAGGTAAAAAAGCCACAAAGGAACGTTTTAATAGAGTGTCGCAGATGGTTTTGTCCAGGATTGTCTGTATCTTTCAAATTTAATAACCGAGGCATTGCGCATTAAAAATTGAGTTTTATGCAGGACTTTCTCTTTCCGTAGTAAATATGGCCCACTAGAATGTATTAGGCTTCAAGAAGCAAATACTACATGGTCGACAAGGTAATATAACACCCTCATGCAACGCTATGTTTCAATAGCTTGTATTGAATGCAAATTAAGAATCATATGCGACGACTTTCACGCATTTAATATACGTCGGAGAGCAAGTCAATGTACTTAGCAGTGTATATACCAATTTTTTGCACTAAGAATATTCTAAAATACTTTAATCCATATATATTTGTGTTGTTAGACAGACAAACGCTTAGCTGTTGACTGGAAATATATTGCGTGACCGCCGTGTTAAATGACTAATCCGATTTTGTTATTGTCGTATAATAGCGCATGCGCATTGACGGTGTACCACGGTACAGCGTGAACATATAAGAATATATATATATAACCTTTTGTAAGGTTAAAATGGTACACCGTGGAATATTTTAAAATTATCGCGCTAAATATTGTCTGAAGTAGGTTGCAATACTAAGCAACACACGTTCTTTCAAGTTCATTTCATTGGTTTGTATTACCCTTGTAACTGGGGATATTATCACAATCTTAGTGCATTGGTTGTGGTACATCGTTACTGTTGAAAGTTGGGCATACATATACCACACCCGGAAACTTGTGTCAAAATGCATAATTCACATTTATATAGTTGTCACTTAATATTCTAAATATATGCAGTAAATACCAGAAACGTAATTCTATTGAATTTATTGTCCCTGAATGTATAACCTATCAATATAAGTAGGTCATAAGCAATGCGCATAAACGAAGTAGATGGCAAGGACATGTATAAAAAGCGAAATATAAAAGAATATAATTTCGACTTATTTCAGACAATCCTGGACAAAACATCTGCGACACTTCCAATTACTTGACAAAATGTCGTAATATTATATAAATTTACAAATCATCCCCCTTTCGCCCACCATTCAATGTTGATTGCATTCGTAGAATACGGATAAAACGTCCAACATTGTTTTGGGGGCCGAGGGGGGCAAACGAGTAAATTATTCCGGTCTAACAGGTAAAAAAGCCACAAAGGAACGTTTTAATAGAGTGTCGCAGATGGTTTTGTGCAGGATTGTCTGTATCTTTCAAATTTAATAACCGAGGCATTGCGCATTAAAAATTGAGTTTTATGCAGGACTTTCTCTTTCCGTAGTAAATATGGCCCACTAGAATGTATTAGGCTTCAAGAAGCAAATACTACATGGTCGACAAGGTAATATAACACCCTCATGCAACGCTATGTTTCAATAGCTTGTATTGAATGCAAATTAAGAATCATATGCGACGACTTTCACGCATTTAATATACGTCGGAGAGCAAGTCAATGTACTTAGCAGTGTATATACCAATTATTTTGCACTAAGAATATTCTAAAATACTTTAATCCGTATATATTTGTGTTGTTAGACAGACAAACGCTTAGCTGTTGACTGGAAATATATTGCGTGACCGCCGTGTTAAATGACTAATCCGATTTTGTTATTGTCGTATAATAGCGCATGCGCATTGACGGTGTACCACGGTACAGCGTGAACATATAAGAATATATATATATAACCTTTTGTAAGGTTAAAATGGTACACCGTGGAATATTTTAAAATTATCGCGCTAAATATTGTCTGAAGTAGGTTGCAATACTAAGCAACACACGTTCTTTCAAGTTCATTTCATTGGTTTGTATTACCCTTGTAACTGGGGATATTATCACAGTCTTAGTGCATTGGTTGTGGTACACCGTTACTGTTGAAAGTTGGGCATGGATATACCACACCCGGAAACTTGTGTCAAAATGCATAATTCACATTTATGTAGTTGTCACTTAATATTCTAAATATATGCAGTAAATACCAGAAACGTAATTCTATTGAATTTATTGTCATTGTCCTGAATGTATAACCTATCAATATAAGTAGGTTATAAGCAATGCGCATAAACGAAGTAGATGGCAAGGACATGTATAAAAAGCGAAATATAAAAGAATATAATTTCGACTTATTTCAGACAATCCTGGACAAAACATCTGCGACACTTCCAATTACTTGACAAAATGTCGTAATATTATCGTAAATTTACAAATCATCCCCCTTTCCCCCACCATTCAATGTTGATTGCATTCGTAGAATACGGATAAAACGTCCAACATTGTTTTGGGGGCCGAGGGGGGCAAACGAGTAAATTATTCCGGTCTAACAGGTAAAAAAGCCACAAAGGAACGTTTTAATAGAGTGTCGCAGATGGTTTTGTCCAGGATTGTCTGTATCTTTCAAATTTAATAACCGAGGCATTGCGCATTAAAAATTGAGTTTTATGCAGGACTTTCTCTTTCCGTAGTAAATATGGCCCACTAGAATGTATTAGGCTTCAAGAAGCAAATACTACATGGTCGACAAGGTAATATAACACCCTCATGCAACGCTATGTTTCAATAGCTTGTATTGAATGCAAATTAAGAATCATATGCGACGACTTTCACGCATTTAATATACGTCGGAGAGCAAGTCAATGTACTTAGCAGTGTATATGTTTTAATTATCTGCGTTACGCAGTTTAGCAGATAATTTATATCTAATTGTTTGATATGCAGAATAATGTTCTGATATGAATACATAACTATGTTACATTGTTATGCAATAGTATAAAAGGCGTATACACGCCTTGATTATTCCTCGCTGCTTACACGTTCTTCAGTCAAACATGTCTCATCCAGAGCTCTCGGGAAAAGATATGAAAGAATTCATGGAGAAGTCGTTAACACAAATGTGCCAACAGCTTACCAATGTTGTCGACGATCGGTTTGCTCACTTGAAGAGGGGATTGTCTGCTGATAATTCAGCGACGCTAGAAACCTTCACGAACAAGAAGGCTCGCTTAGAGAAACCTCAATTTAAGTCAAAGGGCAATGAGCAGCAATATAATCACCAGCTTGGTGTGCTGGACACAGTGGAAAGTGCTACCACAGCTCTCGAGCATCAAGACATCGATAAAGCTATCAGCTTCCTACAAGAAGGTAAAGTAGCCATAGAAGCAAGAATGAAGCTTATCAAATTAGCTGATACGAGCGACCATGGTTGGCAAACCGTAGCTGAATATATGACTAACGAGCTAGCCGATAATTCCGATGACGAGAAACGGATCGACCGCGCAGAGAAAACTGCTGAAAAGAAGGCGAAGAAAGCCAAGGCATCCAAAACATCAAAGTCTCGGCCGTTTCAGGGCTATCCAAACCGTATTCCATATCGTAATTCTATGGCCTCACGTCGACCAGTGTTCCCTGACCACAATGGTCCAAGCGGGAATGCAATTGGGCCTTGTTATAAGTTAAGTGTTGCATCCATGTATATAGCATTGTGTTTTGCTTTAGAGTCACAACACTATAGGTCGACAGCTGTCATACGACTGCTTTGTTCTTACCTCGAGCGTTTAAGCAGCAATAAACACAAAGTGCTTCAAGCAACATGTTGATGTGTGTGTGTTTATTCGATATAATTATATTAGATGTTTTAATTATCTGCGTTACGCAGTTTAGCAGATAATTTATATCTAATTGTTTGATATGCAAAATAATGTTCTGATATGAATACATAACTATGTTACATTGTTATGCAATAGTATAAAAGGCGTATACACGCCTTGATTATTCCTCGCTGCTTACACGTTCTTCAGTCAAACTTATTTTCTATTTATTATATTAATGTTGATGGTCATATATGTTATTCTATTATTTACAGTGTTTACAGTACCGGTCACCTTCAGCGGAATTGCAATATGTGTCCCCCAAGACCAGCATCGAGCAGTTGACTAGAAGTTGATCTGTAGTGTGAGGAGGAAGACCAGGTTGGATTATTCCTTTTTAGTTCTAATAGTGACGATGTGCATGCGAGTTTTTGTAGTGATAGTGTGCGTGGGGGGGGCTTTACAGGTGTTCGAGTTACTGGCGTGATACACTTAACGCCTCCCAGTTTGTGCAAAGTATAGTGCAGGACGGTTATATGATTCCATTTCGGTCCATTCCCGAGACCTGTTTTTTAGCTAACAATAAATCTGCCAGGGATCATCCTGACGTTGTCTCAGAAGCAATTGTTAAATTACTGAAAGGTCAATACATTGAGGAGCAATCCGAACCACCCTATTGCGTTAATCCTTTATCTGTTGCTAAAGGAAAGAAATTACGTTTAGTTCTTGATCTCCGCAACATTAACGGGCATTTGCTCAAACAATCATTTCGATATGAGGATCTTCGATCATTATCTCAATTATTTGAACAGAACTTTTGGTTTTTCACATGGGATCTTAAATCCGGTTATCATCATGTTGATATTTATGTCGCACCCAGAAAATTTCTAGGATTTTCGTGGAATTTTAACGGGAAGTTGAGATATTTTATTTTCTGTGTTTTACCTTTTGGCCTAAGTTCAGCTTGTTATTGTTTTACCAAATTACTTAGGCCGTTAGTGAAACGAGGGCGTATGATGTCCTACGCCTCTTTTTTCTATTTAGACGACGGTATTTCCGGTCATAAACGTCGTATTGATGCTTCTGCGGCCAGTATTATTCAAAAGAAAGATTTATCGTGTTCCGGTCTTAAAACGAATGAGGAAAAATGTCATTGGGAGCCCATATAAATCGGAGAATGGCTTGGTATGATTATTAACGCCATCAATTTTGAATTCGAAATTCCGCCTCGGAAAATCGAGAAAGTTAAGAAAAACATTCAGTACATTTTGTCTTCCAATCACGTTTCATATCGAGAACTGGCAAAAATCGCCGGTTTCATCAATTCATTGTATTTAGCTGTCGGTCCACCTGTGAGGCTTTTTTCGCGGCAACTCTTTTTCATAATTTCTCAGAGAGATTCATGGGCAGGGCATTTGGATAGCGTCCCACATCTTTTTGATGGAGGAATTGAGATTTTGGTTAGACAATTTACGTTATCTAAACGGGTATAACATTCGGCCAAAAGTGTCTTTAGAACCTTTAACAATCCACACTGACGCTAGTGGCGTTGGTTATGGTGGTTATTTTACCTCGTTGAGGGATGTAAATATACACGGACATTGGTCCGTTGAGCAAAGTGGTAAGAGTTCCACGTTCCGGGAGTTATCGGCTATCCTACTAGTTTTGAAAACTTCTGTGCAACGTTTACAGCATAAAAAGGTGAAAATATTTTCAGATAGCCAGAGCGCCTGTCGCATCGTTCAAGTCGGGAGTAGAATTTTCGAACTCCAAAATATTGCAGTAGACATTTTCAACATTTGTTTCATTAACGACATTATGATTGAAACACAATGGATTCCTCGAGCAGAAAACAGGACTGCCGATGTATTAAGCAAAACCATTGATTTAGATGATTGGAAGTTACACCCAGAATTATTTGTTATGCTTCATAGAGCATGGGGTCCTTTTACTATTGATAGGTTCGCCGCTAATTACAATACACAATTACAAAGATTCAATTCACGATTTTGGTGTCCTGAAACAGAGGCTGTTGACGCATTTACTAAAAATTGGTCAAACGAAGCGAACTGGGTCTGTTCGCCAGTGGCTTTAATCATTCCCGTCATTAGACACATGTCCGTGTGTAAGGCCAAAGGTACCTTTATAGTTCCTCGTTGGCCGTCCGCTATTTTTTGGCCAGCCATTAAAACCAAACCTGGAAAGTTTGCTCCATTTGTTAAGGACAGTTTAGTTTTACTAAAAAAAAAAAATAGCACAGATGTGCATTCCTGGTGAAGGGCAATTGATAGCCTATCAAAAGAAACCGTCCGTTTTTACGGGAACACCAAGTTTTGACTTACTGGCTTTACGGGTAGAGTTTTAAAGCATGATGATTAGGCTTGGTCTTTAGCACCGTGTCTTTTTGACAAATTGTGGCGTTTCAAAGCATTTTATTTATTTTTTATCCTCATGTCATTTCGACTGATTCGCTCCATTTCTGGTGTGATTGTTCTGTTTAATAGCACTTTGCTACAGTATTTGGTTTATTTGCTGATAATGTAAATAATGTGTTGATTTTCAAACACTTCAAGTTTGCATTTTTTCAGGGGTTTTGGCCACCAAATTTTGGTTACAAAGTCATCTCATCGG
>CACRXK020010300.1:0-17859 GCA_902702795.2 Paramuricea clavata | reverse complement strand
TTTTTTGAATTGAAACGTAGAGTTTATATTCATTTACAAGCATGGCGAACCAGAAAAGTGTTAGATATTCAGTTAGTATATCATATTTTACAAATATATAGCAGTTCAAAATGTAAACAAAGTTCACACATGCGCACACGAGTGGACATCATCTTTAAGTAAAGGGCTTCATTGAGCAGTAGTGTCACCAAGGCGGGAGAGGAAGGGTGGCTGCCCCCCCCAGTAGTTTTCGATTATTTGTTAGTCAATTCTGATGAATGGGATGCATTAGCCTCACACTGTTAAAAACTGATTTATTAAAGCCTATAAAATTATATTTTTCTCCAAGTGCCTCCACAATGCAGGAAATGCCTTTTCAGAGATCTAAAATTAAAATTCCCTCCCTAGAATTGTGACATCACAAATGATTAAGTTGCCCCCCCCCCCCTCCCCCTCCCCACATAATAAAATCCTGGCAGTGCCACTGTCATCAAGATATTCGCTAAATGTTCTTAAAATACAGTATGTAGTTCAGACAAAACACAGCCAGAATAATTAGAGTACCATAAATATTATTCATGTATATGATGGAAGTTGTTTCTTGAAATATGAATTACTAGTACAAAAAGATGCTTGGAATTGTACTATCTATTATACTTGTTTTTATCACACAGGGAGCAGAAGGCTTGATTCCAAGGATTTGTGAGGTATTACCATGATGGCATTTTCTGAAGAAAAATTAGGTCACACACTTAAAGCCAAATGTAGATGTATAATGTATGATATATTTTAGGGGTTGTATTCTCGAATGAGTGAAAACAGCAATGACAAGACAGAATTTAAGACTGAAGTTAGGTAGGATTTATAGAACATGGAGTTATTATTTAATTCATTAATAATATATTTTCCCCTTCATAGTCAAATCACATTGTTGGGCACATCAGGACATTAGTTGCAAGTCTTAACCTTTTAAGTGGTAATGCAGTTGATATGCTCTACTTTATTATTTTACTCTGTCTAATGCAGACAATTTTACTCATCAAGGGGAAAGTGGTGACACTCATTGGGGGAAAGTGTTAAAGTTTTTATCAGTAAAATGTATTCATTAGCAAAAATTATATAATATATATAGCAATTGTGGAAAAATAACATGTTTTGTTTCACAGTTATCTAGAAATTTATAATGAAAAGGTCAGAGATCTTCTGAGGCCATCAAAAGGCAAAGATCAATATAACTTGAAAGTTAGAGAACATCCTAAAGAAGGTCCTTATGTACAAGGTATGGTACCTCTAGATAGCTAGACCTTGCACAATTTTTGTATTTTTGCTCTTTTCTCTCCCCATCTTACAGAGAGATGCTATGCAGGCTAAGATCTTTTTGGAGAGCCAGATGCCTTTAAAGTATTTCTTGGAGGGTCTACAATAAAGTTCATTTGTCCTGTTTTTCGTTTGCAAATACTATCCCACAAAACTAGGGCTGATCAACTGTTCCTAGCTGCCTGCCCATAAAAAGAGATATAACCATTAAGTTGCATTGTGCCGTGACACACCCTACTTTATTATTTTACTCTGTCTAATACCAGATGATTTTACTCATCAATTGACTTAAAATACTTTTGTCTATTTTGAATTTTTTTGTGAGTTTCCTTTGTAAATGGTGCATCACTCAACATTGTAGTTTAAAATCCAGTGAGAAGAAGTACCTTGTGGTGTGTTTATTTGATGCAAATCTTTATATAAAAAGAAATAAAACCACCCACCCGACTTTTGGCAAAAGTAAAGGATAATCACCACCTAATTTTCAATGTAGATTTGACAAAGCACTTGGTTGGTGATTACAATGGTATTGAAAGTCTCATGAACACTGGAAACTCTCACAGGTATAAAAAATTTTACCTACACTACACGATTTTCCATCTTCTTGATTTTCCCTTGAATGAGTCATTTACTGTACATTACAACAAGGCAACAGGCCTTCAATGTTAGTTTTGGAGGACTATCATTTAGTGCTGGAAAATCTGGGATGTAATTTTAGCTGAGAAATACAAAGCTAATGTTCGCTATTAATTTTATACAATAGGGTAACGGCGTCCACGAACATGAATGACACAAGCAGTAGATCTCACGCGATTTTTACCCTGGTGTTCACACAGGTATTTACAATAGTCCACCTTCACTTTTATGAGAGCTGTACTCTTTCTCATAGTACACATGAACAAATAACTTGACATGCATGTTCAATTTTCCAGGCGAAATTTAACACAGATATGCCTAGTGAAACTGTTAGCAAAATACACTTGGTGGATTTGGCAGGAAGGTAGGTAGAGAAATTAAAGTCATGGTGGTGATATATAATATAATTTAAGCCTACGCTATTACAGTACTGCACAGAAACAACCTAACAAAATACGCACTGGAGATCGACGCGTTCCAGAAATCGTTCCAATTTCGTTCGAACGTGTTCGATTTTGCGTTCTATTTGCATTCCAAACCAACAGGAACGCGTTTCTGAATGCGTTCAGGAAAAAACCCGGTCCGTTTAGAAAAGTGATGGGGTGAGGGGCGTTTATACACTTGCGATTTTCTTCTCTTGATGTATGTGAGCGAGTGAATGAGTTAGGAATGTTTAGATGATGGAAGATGATGGTACATATACAGTCCTCGACTCCTCGCAATTTTGATAAATATTTGGCGGCAAAAAATTGCCGCCGATATTTCGAAGTTCGGCGGCAATATTTTTGTCACTATAAATTGACACTTTGACAGAGAACAGAATTATTTTATGTTTAGTATTCTCTTGACTCTACTAATTAAAAGTGTTTGATATTCAAGGAAACCTTGTTTCACACACACAATTACTAACGTAAAGTTGTATGTGTTTGAACTTGAAGTTCATATTGAAGTTACATGAAGTGTATCAGAACTTTCGATGTATTTTAAAATAAGTCACAAAAATAAAAGTGCTCACAAAAGAATAGCTCACTTTCCCAGACTTATTTTCTAATCATATGTTCATAATCGGAAGAACTATAAATCGAATTGAGAAGGCAGTGAAGCATCATCAGTGACACAAAAATTCGTGGACGGCAAAAAATTGCCGCCGATAATTTAATCTTCGGCGGCATTATCGGCGGCAATTGCCTTTTGCCGCCGAAAATTGCGGGGACTGTACATACACTCAGAGTATTCATAACTTATCACTGGCATCATCTCGCAGTTCTTAAAAATATAGCTGTTTGCCTGGAGTGAAGGAAGCAATTAAGCAAAGATTAAAAAAAAACATGACAGAAAGCCTAGAAATCGTTTCACGCAATAAGTTGTAAATCACGTTTTTGTTTCCATTCTTTTTCCAATCACTTTTCTAATGCTCTAATTCTACAACACGATGAATTTCGGTGATCTGTTTGAAAAGTCGAAGTCATCACGCACTAGAGCCAATCATAGATATAAACTTTATGTAAAAATGGCTAAGGTAAATTCATATAAGTACTCTTTCTTTGTTAGAATTATACGATTTGGAACAATTTACCAAGTAGTATCGTAGAATCCGATAGCATTAGTGTGTTTAAAAACCGTTTGAAACAACACTTAAATATTAAAGAAACCGTTTGAACACCTTTCAAAAACCATTTAACTAATTAATATGTATATATGTAAATATTATATTTATTACTAAAATTGTAAGAACTATAGTACTATATTTATGTTATAAATTTTCCTTTGGAAGTTGTTATATATAGGGTTAACCTCTCAACTTTCCATTAGGTCTATTTGTTTGGCTTAAGAATAAATTTATGTTTATGTTTATGTACAGCTAATTCAAGAAAGGTTGTCCTTTCCAAACCTTAAACTCTAAGCGTGCAAAGCATAATGGGAGCATAATTTAATCAGTTTAGAAATCATATATGAGACCCATTTCTTAGAGACATGGTAAATATCTCCTTACGAGAACAATTCATTCACACATAGCTGCAATATTCAACTACTAAGTTTGAAACTTGTGCTCCCATTAAGCTTTGCGCGCTTAGAGTTTAAGGTTTGCAAAGGACAACCTTTTTTGAATTGGCTGTATAACCCATTTATTAATTGTTAGAAATTTCATTGCTTAGTGAACGTGCAAGCTCAACTGGGGCGACAGGTGAAAGACTGAAAGAAGGCGCGAACATTAACAAATCCTTGGTCACGTTAGGAACCGTTATCTCAGCCTTAGGTAATCAGTTGTACAATATTTTCTCATACACAATAGCGCCAATCTGTCCGTCGTGGCAGGGAAAAGTCACTCCTGACATTTTCCTAACAGTTCCTTACTTCCTTTTATTAAACTAGACAAATTAGCACATAAATTGGTCAAAGTAAGAAGGTTTTTCTTTATTAAAACAGCCGAGCAGTCAGAGAAAGCCGCAAGTAGTAGTGGCAAAGACTCCAAGAAAAAAATATTCATTCCATATCGTAATTCTGTGCTGACATGGCTGCTCAAAGATAGTCTAGGAGGCAATGCCAAGACAATAATGATAGCAGGTAGGGTGTAAACTTTATAACTTCGAATTCCCTTCTCAAGCGGGGGTGGGGTGGGGCTGGGGTGTGCATGGGTGTCAGATGTTGGGATCTGTTGTAACTGCGTTACTTGCAAGTGACGTCAGAAGTTCTTGTGCATGCTAGTATAGTAGAAAATTTCAATTTCTCCCAGTATCTTTTTGCAATATTTCCTGACCACATTTAATACCTCCAAGTGCCTCTTTCCTATAACATTATATTTTTAAACTTTGTGTGGTTTGATTATTTTTCTGTTCGGTGGCAAAATTTTATTTTATCAAATCTCAAGCCGTCAAGGTATGAGTTGTGTTCCTATTGCCAAAATTGACAAATTTGACTCAAGCCCGGTACCCCGTCAAGGGGGGGGGGCAACCCGTTTTCAATCACTCATAAAACGTTTTGAAGTCTAAACTATAGTGAGAATCTACCAGAAAGAACAGGGATATATTTCATGAACGATGAGAACTCACAGGCCGACAATGCCAGATGATGCGAGTGTAATATGTTTGTATTGAATATGATTGTTTCGTTGTGCATTGCAGCAATTTCACCAGCAGACGTGAACTACGCGGAAACATTAAGTACATTACGTTATGCAAACAGAGCTAAGAATATTGTGAACAAACCAACAGTCAATGAGGTATTATTGTCGTTTTACATATAATCTATTTGCTTGGTTAAAATTATCAAAGATTGTGCAAATATGGTATAATTTAAAGTAGCAGAATTGTATCACTTATTTTTCCTACAGATAAACGTTTTATCTCTGACGGGTTTCTTTTTTTCTTCTATTTAACATAGGATGCAAATGTACGACTTATTCGAGAGTTAAGAGCAGAAATTGAGGCACTCAAAGCTATGTTAAAGAAACGGGGAACGGTAGGTCTTATTAAATAGATGGTTTCTCTCAGGCCAAAAAAATATTTGAGCTTCCTATTTCTTGTTGCGAAAACTCAAGTAGGGTAGGTCGTTTGTTTAATATTATATATCAACTTTAAAACAGACAGGTTATACTGTATTTTATATATACATCTACAGTAGTACAAAAGTAACGCCATAAACTGAGTACGAACAATGGCTGTAAACCCTTTGCAAACGTCTGATAAAAGGATAGGAAACTACCAGCGTAGACAGAAACTAGTACCAGTGTGCTACTGCGCATTTATACATGACATTTATCTTTCCGTCTTAGGCTGATGGGATTCCAGGAATCGGTCAAGCTGAGGAGACTAGGATGACGGAGCGACTGCATGAAAACGAGGCGAAGGCCGAAGAACTGACTAGAAACTGGACCAGTAAATGGAAGGAAAGTCATAAAATTATTGAGGTAAAGGAATCTCGCACAAATATTTGCAAGCGCTCGCGCGAGTGGCTAGTCGAACGAGTATAGGCGCGAGTCACTCGCGAGTGATGATAATAATAAACAATTACTGAATGAGGTTGAGTATGATATCAAGAATTATCAAGGCCGAGGTTTGTATTATCGACCGAAGCCGAAGGCCGAGGTGTATAACAGTATAACACAAACTGAGGCCTTGATAATTCTCGATACCATAGGAAAACCGAATTCAATAATTCAGGGCTTTCAGAATTATTCTGAGTAGGTGTCTGTTTTGATAAAGTAGGCGGCTGTTGGGAGGGGGCGGTCTAGGGGGTCTTAAAGTTATCCAAATTAACTAGTGTAAACTGATTGGACAGCAACACAACTGAGCTCTGTAACCAAATTATAATTTATCATTACTTTCATTCTTCAACAAGGTAACTTCAAGATTTAAGATGGCAAATAACTAAATCAGTTTTACTAAATAGTACACTGTTTTTGGAGAAAAAAACCAGGCTATAAAGTAGACCAGGTTGTGGAAAAATAACTTTGTTTGAAAGCTTAGAGTGGAGGAAGGATAGCAGAATTGATACTTCAAGTACTAAACAAAGTAACCGGGCGGTAAACCTCGTAGCACCTGCCAGAGTTCCGGCGGTGGCCGGCTTATTTTGAAAGCCCTGAATAATTGTTTTATTTTATATTCGAAAGCTAGAAAGAAAGCAAAGCCATTTTGTTTACGTTTTTAAAAGTATGGAATTTTTGCGCGCTTTTTAGCAAACAATGGACCGTGCCGGGGTGCAGCCTGCTTACAACTTGAGTTGTACTGTGTATTAGTGAGTGTGTAACTCAAGCACACAGCTCGCTTACATTGTCTTAGTTGTAACATGGTTGTAAGCAGGCTGCATGCGACAGTTTTATGCAAACGTTGTGTAGTCTGAATCGGTCTTAAAAGTGATATTCATAAATTTATAGGAACGCGCTTTAGGATTTCGTTATGAAGGCGCTGGGGTGAAAATGGAGTCAGAGTTGCCTCATTTGGTCTGCATTGATGATGATATACTTAGCACAGGCATTACTATGTATCATTTAACGGTAAGATTATGAAAGATATGGATCTGTTTTTCAGGGCTCGAAATAACGGCCGATCAACGATCAATGATCGGCAGGAAATTGTTTTTGATCGGTGAAGAATCAACGTTGCCGTTCACCTTGATCGGCAAGAAATATATTTGAGCATTGTCTGAAAGACATGCTTACCTGTACACGGTAAAAGACAAATAAAAGTAATATAAAACACATTTAAAAACACGCGAAAAGCTCTTGTATAGTTGATACGAGTCATACGACAGGAAAGGCAGCAATACTATTCTCGGTCTAAAGTAATTAATTTACTTTTATTAAAACAAATTTACACGAAATGTTGTCGTCTTTTCAACAGTACAGTCTGCAATCCGAACCGCTGACGACGAACGTATCTTTGTATAATAATTTCAAATTGATAGGATTTTTTGAGTAGGATTTTCTCTTTTAATATAAAATAATAAGTTTTAGTTCTTAATTGATAATGCTGCTGTGTTTCTTGCTTTTGTGTGAAAAAATGCAGTGGTATAATTAAAACCTGAAAAGTGTTATAATAAAATAAAGTTTATTAAGCACTAGTTAAATATAGTTACACTATTAGTAGTGTATAAGTCCACAAATGTCATAGATTTAAACTTCAATTTGAAATAAAGTTAAACTTCAAATGCGTATTCAATGCCCACTGGCATATTTAGAATTTTTTGAAGGAAATGAGGGTAATTGCTCCTGATCGGCCAGATTTTTATTTGATCGGCAAAAAGTCCTCATTGCCGATCACCATGATCGGGAACGTTGCGAACGTTATTTCGAGCCCTGGTTTTTTGAAACGTTTGTCAGTTTACTGAATGAATTGTGTTATGTGAGAACGTGTAGAAATAAACTTCTCCTAATTCATTTCAGGATGGCAGAACGTACGTCGGGAAAGAAGACGCAAAAGAGAAACAGGACATAAGTATGATAATTTTAAAGTAGGCTATTTTTGAAAAGCGTTGCTAATTCTTATATATAATCCTTAGAAGTGGACCAGGGAGGGGGAGGGGAAATTTTGCTTACAAGAATTTTTTAAGTTCGGAGTTTTGTCAAACTTTTTTCGTGGTTTAGAAGCTGTGCAGAATTTTTTTCCTCTTTTTGACACATATAACAAAGATTGTTATCTTTTTAGTTCTAAACGGACCTGGCATTGATGCGAAACATTGTATCCTGGAAAGTATTGAAGGTCACGTGACAGTCCATCCATTATCAACATTATGTTTTGTGAATGGAGAGGTGATTAACCAATCAAAACGCTTGAAACAAGGTATGGAATCCTTTTTAGCATTCATTTTGGAAAAGTAAAAAGTAACACTAAAAATTTTCAGATACCAGAAACAAAACTTGCGAGTTTTTTATTTCACACTTTCATATTATAGGCGATGTACTTTTGTTGGGGAAGGCAAACACGTTTCGGTACAATCATCCCGGGGAGGCTGCAAAACTTCGGAAGAAAAGAATGGTTAGTCTCTTCTTGTTAGATATGCTATTTTATAGACTTGTTTTACCACGCGTTGCTGGGATAGTGCATGGTCAACTGTTGACTCTTGTAGTAGGATAAGTCAATTCAATTGCTTTAATAAAGCAATTTTGCCCTTCATTTAATGTGTTTGAGCCGAAAAGGAACAAATCAACTTCTTGGTTGTCTGAGAGAAAACCCCATTGGCCAGGAATGATTTGAGCAACAGAGGCTGGGAAATCAGTTCTAATAGAAACATAAATCATAGTTATACATTTATTTAATACATGCATCCACGTCATTTGGATGAGTATAGTCGAGATTGGCTTATTCTATTTATTGCCTACAATGGACCTTATACTAATGACCTCACAAGGCTTGATGCCCGCTAGGAATGCTGGTCATAGTAGTCATCGCCCGGGAAAATTAAACAATTCAAAATGAAAGTCGAAATTTTCCCGAGCGATAACTACGAAGACTAGCATTCCTCGCTGGCATCAAGCCTTGTGACGTCATTATGTATAATGTCTATTGGTATAAAAGAATGGTATAAAAAAAGAAAATTATTTTCCCTTTCTGATATCTATACCAGTTGACCACCATCTGATGAACCATAATGCTTGATAAATGTGTACAGTTGCCACAGTTGGTGACATAATTTAATGAAATGCCCTTAATAATTTTCAGTTCCAATCAATGGATAATTTATCAAGTGAAACGGACGAAATAGAGGCGAAACCATCGTATCTTCTTTACAATGCAAGGTATTAAAAGATAAACACCACTGTTCACAAATTAAAAAGAGAATAACATTACTCACGAGTTTGATATTTTTGTAGTCTTGAATTAGAAAGACAATACATGGAAGAAACCAAGAGGATTGAAGAACAAAGGTATCAATCAATCTTATTGTCATATTGATGTTACGTGCACAAATCGTGCATGTCCCTCTTGATATCACCTGGGTTTCTTTGTAAGTATATGTTTAATTTTTGCACAGAACGGAAATGGAACGTCAACAAAAAGAAGCGGCTGATAGACTAGAGAAAGCAAGGTATGCACTTGTTAGTAAACTGTTTTCCTTGGAAGTTCAGAATGGTGCAAAAGTGGTGGTGAAAAGTGGTTTATTGTTGTGCATCGTTGATCACGGGCAATGATTACCTTTACCTACATTTAGTGGATTTCATCCATTGTAATTGGAGTATGGTTCTGGACAGAAAGAATGCGTCATGCGGGCAGCACCATATTCCCATTAATAACAACAAGAGCAGAAGAGCTGTTCGATGTTGTGTGAAGAAGGCGAGAGGTTCTTCGGCCTCGTATGTTTTGTGTGGTTTAACCTATGGGTTTAGCACAAGGCAGTGATAAAAGGTCTAAAAAAAACTTTGGGTGGCTATCCCTTACTTCACCAAAGCCGTCCCTAGTCTGGGGGCTCGCTAGCAGTCTCCCATTCTCTTAGGCTTTGTTTGTGGGATCCCCGGAGAGATCCCACTTACCTTCTCCTATATATCGGTATTTATATACGTCATTCATAAGCACCATTGTGATTGTGGGAGGGAATATAATATAAAACATTAGATTTTGTACTACGGTACAACATTTGGTTGTTTTGTATCCACTAAAAACATTTCACTGGAGAGCCGGATGGTTAAATTAGGGAAATTCGTGGAAACAGGACAATACGTCACTACGCATGCGCAGTAGTGTTTTAAAACGAATAATTCCAAATAACTCGCAAAAACGTATGAAGTAGAACGGGCCCTCAGCAGAATCATTTGAACAACTGAGCAGGAAAATTTGGAACAAACCGCTACTCAACAGAGGGGGAAATATATTGCAGTTTTTTTCATTATAATAAGCAAATTTTTACTGGATGTTATGTTCTTAACTTCGTAGACAAGATGTAGAAGCCTTGCAAGAACAACAACGTCAAGCTGAAGAATTGAAATTAGCAGAGGAGGAAAAACGTCGACTTCATTTGGAAAGACGAAAGAAAGAAATTGAGGAAGAAAAAAGATTGATTGAGGAATTAAAACAAGAACAAGAAGAGGTAAAAACATGATTTCTCGGAAAAATCTATCATGTGTATGTGACCGCCTCGTAAGCACGGAAAAACGCCTGGACGTGTTCGCACTGCTTGTTGACAAGTTGGCAACTGCTTCTTGACAACTTGTTACAAAGTTGTTGAGCTCAACAGACTTGTTACAAGTTGTTCCAACAACTTGTTATCATCCTGCAATTCAACAATTTGTCAACAAGTTGTGAGTGAAAAACTTGTAGCAACTTAATGGAATAGAACACATCTTGTTGACAAGTTAAATTTATTTCAGTAATTCTTATCCTGTAATTGTGTAGTTTATTTTCAGTATTTCATATCCTGTAATTGTGTTGCCTATTTAAAACTGTTTATCCTTTGCAGACCAAACTAGAAGCCAAACGTGAACTGGAAACAATACGAGAGAAAATTACTCAACAACAAGACGAAGAGAAACGTAAACTGGACGCGGAGATGGACAGACTCGCTTTACTCAAAGAACAACATGACTTGAATGTGGCCAGCAAGGAACAAGAAATACAAAAAATGAAAGATGAGTTGCTGAGCAAATGGGAAGAGGAGAAGAAGGAAGTGGAAAAACAACGAGAACAGATTGAAGTTTTGAGAAAGGAAATTGAGGAGAAAGAGGAAGCTGTGAAGAGAGCGTCGTCTCCGGAGATGGTCAAGAGTAATGGTTCGACACCGCTGGCAACCTCGGATGAGAGTAGTGGTACTTCTCTAGAGCTGAAGTAAGTTTGTGTATTGATGGTGTTTCTTCGTGCCATACAGGTTATTTTTGCCAGTTAGCAGAGCTTTCAAGATAAGCCAGCCTGCCACCGGATCTCCTGCCGGTGCCACGAGGCTTACCGCCGGTTACTTTGTTTAGTACTTGAAGTATCAATTCTGCTCTCCTTCCTCCACTCTAAGGATTCCAACAAAGCTTTTTCCACAACCTGGTCTACTTTATAGCCTGGCTGGCTATTTTCAAAAACGACGTGTTATTTCGTAAACTGATTTAGTTATTTTCTTTGAAGTTTTGAAAGTAGTGATACATTATAATTTGGTTACAGAACTCAGTTGTGTTGCTATCTAATCAACATACACAGGAAAAAACGCTTAGCCTGTAACATGTTGTTGAAAACAGAACCTGAACTATATTTTGTTCATGTGAACAATGCTGAACAATATTGTTAACAACCAGGAACAATATGGGCAGCAAAATATTGTTCAGGCCTGTTTTCAACAACATTGTTACAGGCTAAGCGTTTTTTGCAGTGTACACTAGTTAATTTGAATGACTTTAAGACTCCGTAGACAACTTCCCACAGCCGCCTACTTTATCAACACAGCAAATACCGAATAATTCTGAAAACCCTGCAAGCGTACACTTTAATATTTCTTAATCTGACTTCGTCGTCGATGTGAGCCAACTAACTAACCTGCGTTCTCTAACTTAGTCTATATCATGCACTATAACTATTACATATTAACTAAAAAACTTCCTGTCCAAATTTAGCCATCATGATGACGTCAAATGTAACGTAACGTAACGTAACGTAATGTAATGTAATGTAATGTAATGTAATGTAATGTAATGTAATGTAATGTAATGATTATTACACTAATCATTCGACCACAATCATCAGTATCATATACGTCTTCCCTTTGTTGAAACAGCTTTTTCTTTTACAGCGAAAGTTCGTCTTCTCAACTCGAAGCGAAGTCTCATGTTGAAATTTTGCGTAACAAAATGAAACAACTAGATTTGGAGCTACAGCGACATCGTGTTGTCTCCAAGGGAGAAATCAGCGCTGCTAAAGAAGCTGTACGACAAGTAGAGCAAGAGACTTTGCAAGGGATGAGGACCTTGGCCACAGGCAAGACAGACATCGAGTTGGCTTGGAAAACATTGGATACCATGCAGGCAAAACACAAGGTTTGGAATAAGTTCCTTTATTTGCTTCCTTGTACACATACACACACAAGTTGTCACAGGTCTGCATGCAAACAAGTTGTTACAAATCTGTTCACAAGTTGTCGACAAGTTGGGTTCGCACTGTTTGTTTCCAATTGTTGTAACAAGTTTGGAACAAGCTGTTAACAACTTGTAATAACAAGCTTGATGGTGGCATTATCAGACTTGTTACAAGGTTGTTCTAACAAGTCTGATACAATGATGATAAACAAGAATGTTACAAGGTTGACGACACAAGCTTATGACAGTATTGTTATTAATGTTATATCATGATTGAATCGGACTTGTTGGAACACCTTTCAACAAGTCTGATAATATCAACAATGGTTGTTACAAGTTGTTAGCCGTTTGTTCCAAACTTGTTGACAACTAGGGACAAGCAGTGCGAACACAACTTGTTGACGGCTTGTTGACAGACTTGCTACAAGTTGTGAGATTTTTACGCGTGTAGGTTTGCTTCACGAGATATGTAGTTGGTTTGTTTTGAAGGTTTTTCATTTACCAAATACAGGTTATTGAAGAAGATTTGTTGTTAAGGATCAATGAAATTCGTGAGAAACTGGAGAAAGCAGAGGATGTGGAGGAGGCTGATTTGTTAGAGAAAGAGAGGGTGATTATGGAACGACGCGCAGCAAGAATGAAAGTAAGATAAATGTCTAAATAGTTGGCAGGGAAAAAGATCAGCTTTTTTCAGGCAGTTCTAGTTGCAATAACGACGCTATTCTTATGAATGAAAAGCTTTATTTGAAGACACTAGCCCCATCAGCAAAGGCTGGTTTATGGGGGGGGGGGGAACTGTATATCTATAAAAAACATTGACAACTATACAAAACACATAACTACAATAATGAACAAATTATTATGGTAAATACAAGGTTGTGATGTCATACAATTAATCGAAGACAGAACGGTTTATCGACTTCAACTATTTTTAAAGGCATATATGGATCGATCGATCCTGTTTCCACACGCTTGGACCCATTCCCTGCGGGGATATCCCAAGAAGCTATAATGACCGCAAACCAGGTTTCAATGAGATATTACATTTTTAGGCGACTTTTCATATGAATACCCCGAAACGATACTTTCGGGTGAACATGCAGTTTTATAAAAACGAAACTGTGAGTCTTTGAATACGATTGGGGTCAAGATTCAGATTAGATTAGGATTATATTGATTGGGTACAATTGAAGGCTAGCAAATTAGTGGACCGTGATTTTCACAGTAATATGGAAGTTGATCCAATTTCCGATCATTACTTTTGAAGGTGGAGGAAGCGCGAAGACAAATTGAAGAGCTAGAAAGTGAAAATAGAACATTGGATCTTGGCGAGTCTGATTTTAACAAGAAGAAAGAAATCTTAGAAGGCGAAGCTAGGGAAGAGATTAGAGACATCAGGGAAGAAAGGAAAATATTACTTGAATTATTGAGCAAACATCAGGTAGCTCTGAGCAAAGCCAGTCACATGGTGACTGAAACTAAAGTCAAACTTGAAAACTGTTTGGAAAATGAACGTCTTACAATCCAACCACAACGGGAACGCGTTGAGTTGCTGGTTAGGAACGAGCTTGGTCCTTTGATTGAGATGGAAGGGAATGTGGAACGACGATGTGAGGATTTGGATCGAGATAATAGAGAAAGGAAGAAGAATATTTATAAACAGAGGCGAAGGATTGCTTTGCTCGAGCGCCAACATAACCAAGCTTTGCAACAAGCCGAGAAAGAAACGCTAAACAAAGATGAATTAGAGGAATTAGAAAACGAAAGAGAAGCGGAGAAAAGTTTAATAAGAAAAGAAAAACTTCGCTTGCTTGATATGGAGAAAAAGCACAAAGAACAACAAGAAATTGGGGAACTGACAATCGGTGAGGCTGTTGAGGAGCTTGAGAAAAGGAAAGCGAGAGTGAATGCAGTGCTTACACAAGAGCGGTCAAAACTTGGCCAAATGGAGTCGGTGCATAAAGAAACTTTGGACTTTACTGAACGAGAATTAGAAGAGCGTAGCGGAATTTTACAGCGAGTTAAAGAAAAAGTTGGCAAAGATAAGCGAACTCTAGCAAAACTTGATGCAAGACAGCAACGAGTGGCCGCTAAAGCGGCGGAGGAGTTATTTATGATGGCAGAAGTGCTGGAAAAAGAGATGACTGCCAAGGGAAAATTTGATGAACTCGCGAAGATTAAGGAACATCGTAAAAGATTGCAAGATCTTGACAAGCAACTTAAGATGGCGGAGAGGAAAGAAAAGAGTTCTAGATTAGGTGTCGGAGGAGATGATGCCAATCAGTGTGTGCTGCTGTGAATTGTGGGAGAAACGGAGCAAATTTAATTTGAGAAACCTCAAAATGATATGCCATGTTGTTGGCTGCATTTACCGTAGTCTATCAAGATATGATGGTCTGGAAGCTAAACGGAAGTCATTGTATTATGTTTTTGTCGGAGTTTATGTTAATTTGTGCAAGGTCACGGTGATTGAGCTGATTGTATTTTCGTATAATGAAGTAATCGTCAAATAGTGATAGCTGAGATAAAACGTGCAACTCCAATGAATAATATTAATGAAGTTGAGACAAAGGATTTGTGCATGCTGAGGTACAGTTCAACATCAAGCAAAGGTCTTCTATTTTGTGGCTTTGAAGTTTGCCGGGTTTCCAGACCATCATATCGTGACAGACTATGTATTTCTATATCACGATTGGTTTTTTCTTTGACAGTAAACGTAGTGTCATACAGTAGGGAATGTTTCCATTGAACTGTTTTGACATACACAACTGTTCTCAATAACATCCACTCACTCTCTCCTTTGCGTAAATCGGTAAATGCTAAAGTAAGTTATACTGTAACAATGGTGACTGGATTACATGGAGAGCGGTGGGATTTTCAAAATTTTAAAACATGAAAAGACAATGGAACATTCCGATCATTGGATCGTGACGTGATGCCGTAAGTTGTACTTAACAAATAGTGAGCTTAAGCAAATGACGTTTTTGCAACACTGACGTCGACCGGAAGTAAAGTTGACGTTTTTCACCAATCACAGTCCTTGACCCAGTCTTCTGACGTTACTCATGCCGTTCGTGTTGTCAAAAACGTCACTTGCTTAAGCTCACTAATATGTCCTTGTTGTTGCCAGAAAACTGTGCGGTCATACTGTCAAGCAAGATTTGGACGTACATACAAGAGTTTAATTAACTTACGTAGTTGGCTATACTTTCGAATCTTCGACTTTGTGTGAATTGGTGAGATGTTAGGAGAGTGAGTGGCTTACATGATTATAGTAGAATGTACTAATAAAAAATATTTAATATAGTACGCATTTAGTACGCACAAATGCAGTATGTTATTTAAAACCGTAATTGTATATCATTATTTGCGAGAATATATTATGTGCTTATTTGAATGAGGGAAAAGCCCCTTTAAAATGCTTATACATAACTGCCGTATATGGTGGCTATTAGAGAGTTTCAGATTTGAATAGCATTACTGTCACCTCTCACAGGCTTGATACGCATATGATTGGTTAATTGTAGAATATATGCATCTGATTGGTTTGCGGTAGTGGAAGACAAAATCTGAACCTCTCTATTGATAATCGCAGGTCGATTTTGATTGTAAAATTATTTAACAATAAATTAATTATCGTGTGTGGGTGTGTGATGTTTGACGTAATATATTGGGTCGCCCCCAACCTGTTCAAGTTTTGCAGTCGCGCCGAAATATTGCCTGTCTTTCACTATGGTGGGCACTATTCCTATGGTCAGCAAAAGAAACCACGCCAGTCTGAATTCGCAAAAAAATTGCCTTTCTGGATTCGTGTTTTAATACGAATAAAAGCATGTTAAAACTAAAAGCGATCACCTAGGGCTCTGCCCGAGTAAACCTGCGAAATTTTGACTGTCAACTGACGCCGTGTATGTTTTTCGGCTCGAAGAAAACCTGGACCCGAGAAAAAGCTTGAGAAAAAGCAATCTCGTTCCCCGCGCATGCCCGTTCGCAGGTTAAGGGTGGGCATAGCTCTGGAGAAATCGAATTGATTCAGGCCTGTGATTGGCTAACGGCAGATAGTACGTTGGATTTCCAACGTGAGTTCTATATAAACAAAGTATTTGGAATTTCTCGTCGAAAATTTGATACTTTTTACACTGAAATCGATTGAAAAAAACTAGAAATTCTGGAGGAAATATGTGCGAAAGCTGCGGATTGATAGAGATACAACTACCTGAAAAATACAAGGAGAACTTCGACGTTTCGAGCGAAGGCGCTTCGACTTGTGCTGTTTGACAGGTCGAAGCGCCTTCGCTCGAAACGTCGAAGTTTTCCTTGTATTTTTCAGGTAGCTGTATCCTTATCCAACCGAAGCTTTCGTACATATTTCCCCCAGAATTTTTAGTTGTTTTCAATTCAATTTCGGTGTAAAATGTATCAAACTTTCGACGCGAAATTCTAAATACTTTATTTATATTTTGCAACATTGCCGAGCATGCGTAGAACTCACGTTGGAAATTCAACGTGAATCAATTCGATTTCTCCAGAGCTATGCCCACCCTTAACCTGCGAACGGGCATGCTCGGGGAACGAGATTGGGCTGTACACAGCGGGGAGTGCAGCAGGGCAAGTGCCCCCCACCCCCCACCGAGAAAATTTAACTGACTTTATAATGTGATTATGATTGTAACAGATAATTATGCAGTCAGGAAATAAAAATTTCATGGAAACAATATTCAAAGTGTCTATACAGCCGGCTATTTAGTAAACTGTCACCTGTCATTTCAATCCATACTCATCAAATTTTCAAAACTTTATTGTAATCATATGAAGCAAAAGTTATGTTACTTGTTGTTTACACTTGCCAATGTTAACTGTTGAGTAACATACACAAAATATTTAGTGAACATGTCGAAGACCACTGAATAATTGAGAATGTTTTGAAGGTCATGAATATTAAGTATATAATTAAATTCCAGTTCTGTGCACGGTTAATGATATACCACACTGTTCGGTTTAACACATACAGCACATTCACACAAAAACAATTGTGTTGTGGGAGATTATCGGTTTGAGTAGAAGGTATCACAAGTTTAGTTTTGTACATTGTGTGCCATTGATCAAATCCACCATATAATATATGATTATTCATTGTAGCTGTTAAGTTATTTTCCATACTAATGAATTTAGGTAAGATTGTCTTGCAAGTTGGTTGTTCTGACAAAATTATCCAGCCAATATCCAGTACATTTATTCTTGATTCTTGTATTAATCTCTAAAGAAAAATATTTATGTTAGAAAGCAAAATGACAATGTAATGAGGCTCTGGAGGGTGAGGATTCTTTTATTTGAAAATGTTGGTAAAAATTTTGTTTAATTAACTCTAATGTGTAAAACCAAAATGTATAAGTATTTTAACTGATAACATCTTCAAACTTTGCTCTAACACTACATTTGATGACAGC
>CACRXK020010299.1:0-17861 GCA_902702795.2 Paramuricea clavata | reverse complement strand
AAAAGCAAAGGAGTATATTTTATAATTTTTTATCATTTTCTAATTCATATCCCAATAGATGAAAATTGGTTATAATATGGATATGTACTAATTTAGTGAATAATTTTTTTTTGGTTTTTATATAAATTTATGGAGATATCGCCCCTTTAGGTGATGAGTGACACGAAAAACAAAATGTCACTGCTTTACAAATAAAAATTCTCATTGAAAAACTAATGATATATATAGGTATGCAAGTTCATTTAAACTAAATTTGGTCAATCATATATCAATAATATTTGGTTGAAAAGACCAGATTTTTTCATGCAACTGTTTCTGAGATATTGCCATTTTGGTGAAAGCTCTTGAATTCAATCATGTATTCGCCATTTTGCTTGTCCACTGTGGGGGTAGAAACATTGTAACAGCTTGCACGTTAATGAGTTAAACCCTGAATATTTCATGTATAAAAAAAATTCAAATAAAAACAACTCTGAACAAAATCATCAATGCTAAAAATCTTAAAATAAACTAGAACCCGAAATAAGAGCCGAATAAAATGCCAATTGAATAATATACTGACCGATACGTATAGTAATATATATGAGATATATATAAATCTTAATTATAGTAATTATATGGCAAAACAAACAACTTTTTAACCACAAAAACTCTTCTTGAAATGCAGAGGATTCAATATGCTTCCGAATATCTGTGATGCCAATCACTCATTCTCCTATACTACAATCAGTCATGGCTGCACTCAATTCTGTTGAAAGAATTAATTCAAAAACCCATCTGATTTCTGGCCAAGCTTCTAACACAGAACAACAAGAGAGGATTTTCAACCACATCAAGCGAATTACTAGATCAACAAGCAATTATCACCCAGAGCAAATCATTCCAAATCTACTTGTTCATGTTCAAGCAGAGAAAGAGATGCATCTACATGCCGAAGATGCAAGTTAACAACAAGCAGAAATAAGCAAGCTTGCAGAAGTGCTCCCCTCAAACACCAACACGGTACACCAACGTCTCACTGAGTTTGATCAGAAGACATCCAAGAGTTGGCAAACTCATTTACATTGTATCAGCGATTTCCTCATTGATGGAGAGGGTGTTTGGTGGAGAAGAAATGAAGTCAAGATTGTATTCAATGACATTGCAAACAGCCTAAGTGCAGACAACCATGGCCCTAAATTCCACCATTTCAGGTGCAGTTAATTTGCAGAAGTATTGGCAAAAGTGCCTCGACGAAGAAATTCCCATACCTGCAGAGAGATGACAGAGTAAATGTTTGGCACACAATGTTCATAAGTGTCAATGAGTAAGAAGATACTTAACATGATCTTCCTACACTAGAAAATATCATTGACATTCAACCAGCCAGTTAAGAAATAATTACTCTGGCAGAAGAACCTGTGAATTTGCAATTTGAAATCCAGCATCAATGACATAATTTCAGTTACTCGAAAACATACTCCTGACCAGACCAATAGTGAGAGTGTTTATCCTTTGGTAACATGTATGGCAAAGTCAGCAGCAATTGTGCTGGGAAACATGCTAGAGGTTCAAAAGGTTGATCAAAAGCGGTGTTACTCAAACAAATTTTGAAAGCTGACCAAGGTCAATGTAATGAAATGAAAAAAGAAAGGCAATAAAGGAATACGAGGACAGTCTAATACTGACAAGTCCAACGTTTTGGCAGAACACAGCAAAACAAAAAGACAGTTTGCAGAATGGGAAACATCTTACTATGAAAAGCATAACCTTAAAGCACCAAACTTATGAAATTATGAAAAATGATGAAGCATCAGTATCATTAAAAAAGGCATTACTCAAAGAGTGGAACATCAACTGTTAAATATTTCTGTTAATAAATTTTTGAGATTTCTGTATCATACAAAGTATACAATAAACCCATAAGATACCAAATTGTCAAGGGTGTTCAAGCAAAATTCGACTGTTGAAACCTTAATTTGACTGTCTGTTAAGATCAAGCAGCCTATAGTAGCTACAAGGAACATTCAACATATTTATAAAATTGTTGAAAATAATTGCACATGCACTCAGCATGCAATGTTTTGTGCTAGAATATATTTTTTGTATTATTAAAGATTAAAGCATACCTTATCAGCGGCAGTCTGACGTACCTGTTCACCACATAGATATCTTATATACACTAGATAGCGCATCTTTTTTGGTAAAATTGAGGCCAAGAATATTCCAGCAGTTACCCCCATTTGAATAGATGGCGGCCATGTTGGTCATTCCCACTGGCTAATAAACACTTAAAAACAACAATAACTTTCATCATTTGAATAGTTTAAAAACGTATTTGTAATAGGGTTAACTTAATGTTTAAGTTTCCTGTTTGAGAAATAGAAAACATACGAATCTTCTCATTTCATGGGAACGACCTGAGACTGCAATCACGGTTTCAATTTTTGAATTGCAGAATAATTAGGTGCACTATCTAGTGTATATAAGATATCTATGGTTCACCAGATATTTTTATAAAATAATGTATCCAGCTCTAAAATCAACAAATGTCATGTGCCATAAATGTCTATCCTTGTCCACATGCATGGTCTCTCAGACATTGAGACATTGTACAAGTAAAGTACATTATTAGTGATACACATATATATTCCACACATTTGCGACAAAAACAAGCGAAGAATCCTATCCTTTACATACTTTGGTCAAATGGACAAACATTTCATTTCAAATACAATCCACATACATGAAGTGTGCACATAGTGGCAACAGCGAGGATAAAATTTAATTTTAATGTCATGCTGTGAGTTAACTGCAATAAACTTCTTTAAATTATTATATAGTAATTATTGTATAACAATTGCACAGGTGCAGATGTTGTAATCTTTTCAAAACATGAAAGCAACTTTTCAGCAGTAAGGGTGCCTTTAGTGCCAGGAGTATCAATGAGTTTGATGCCCAGACCTGGAAATAATTCTAGCCTTTCTTGGATCCTTTGCTGGAGGGGAATATTTTCTTTTAAAACGTATATTTCAAAAGTCATTCAGAGTTCTCACACTCACTCAAATTCAAGCAACACAGTAAGTATGTCATCCCCAGATGTAAAACAACCAGTTACCAGAAATCGGCAGGTATTTTCCGCGGGTAGCGGGTGACGGGTAGCGGGGGATGGGTAGCGGTAGTTCTCGTAATTCATATGTTGAACACATAGAATAATTTACGCAATCTCGTTCCCAGGGCTTTCGTATGAGGGCGAGGCGGAGAGACGAGAAAGCCCTGGTCTGGGCCGGTCACATGCCTACCAAAATATGGATATATTTGACAGCTACTCGTCAAGGAGTGGCGAG
This sequence comes from Paramuricea clavata, assembly GCA_902702795.2. Classification (NCBI taxonomy): domain Eukaryota; kingdom Metazoa; phylum Cnidaria; class Anthozoa; order Malacalcyonacea; family Plexauridae; genus Paramuricea; species Paramuricea clavata. The sequence continues at coordinate 14,535 of CACRXK020010299.1, read as the reverse complement.
ATATTCTTAACTGGAAATTATATACAAGTCTTCGAAACAAATAAACAGTGTAGCGAAGTTTGGCACAAATACCGATATTTCTGGAGATTTTCAACCACAGTGACAGGCAAAGCCAAAGGCACAACTGTATCTCAACATGATTTCCAAGCTGCATCTAGGTGTCTCCAAGTGGTGATTCACACAAAATTTGGTTTCTCTCATCTTTAACAACATGGCTATTGCCTTTAAATAATTATGCTCTTAGGTCTGACTTAGTTCGATATAAATAAACACAAATATAAAACCTCGGGTATTAATTACCTGTTTACGCTGCATGTACAGGGAATATACAGTTTGCTTCGATCGCCGGGCACCAATGTGTGCCTACAAATTTTATCCCTTTCACAATCTTTGTTTTATTTTATTGTATAGTCGCAATTTTCAAGTATTCGGGGTATTTTGAAACTGTAAAACTGGGTGTCGCGACAAGCGAATCTTGTACAGACTACATCGGCCTATGGCGTAGCGCTATTTAGGTCAAAACAGGGCCTAAATTAGTAGTTTCTCTTAATTGTTTGTCTTGCTTTTATTTGTAAGTATGGAATATTGTAAATTAAAATATTACTACAATGCAATACGCGTAGTATTTCATCAGACATCTGCACTACATTATAAATACTGTACGAGGAAAACTATGCAGCAGTCTACCGACTATAAAGTAGACGTTTCTTGTTTTTTCAGGAAAACATCACAGTTCATGTCAACATAGGTTTTGAGTTTTGTAACCGGTGGAGCCGAAAGTAGCTAAATCATGCTGTCAGGAAAACCGAAAACTTCTTACTTTGAAAGATTATTTTGCAAAATACACTCGTACAGACAAGAATCATAAAAATGCATATGTTGAAATTGTTATTGTCAACTGTCAAGTTCAGCTATTTTTAGACAATATGTTGTTAGCCAATCAGAATGCAAAATTGACCGGCCCAGACCAGGGCTTTCTCGTCTCTCTGCCTCGCCCTCATACGAAAGCCCTGGGAACGAGGTTGCGTAAATTATTCTATGTGTTCAACATGTGAATTACGAGAACCACCGTCACCCGCTACCCGTCACCCGCGGAAAATACCTGCCGACCAGAAATCCTTCCTCATTAGAACTTCCAGAATGTGGAACACACTAATAGATGCAATAGACCTTCATATGGACAGTCTAGCTGTATTTAAATCATGTTTACTTAATTATTATTTTACCTCTGTTAACATTACTTATAATCCTGAAAATCCGCAAACATTTAGATCTTTATGCTTGAAGTGCAACTGTGTTCGTAGTTTGGCATCTCCAATATCTTGCTGTTGTTGAAAATTTCAGCACAGTTAGCTACATGGCAACTGCTCGTGCTTTGCTTATATAGTCGTTAGCATGCATTGATTTGTTCAATTTCTTCTCAGCTAGTGCATGTTATTATCATAGCATGATCAGTTGCCGTAGCTAAATACTTAGTTGTACAAATGCATGAAGTTAGTTTTTTTTTGTTTTGCTATTTGATGTTAACATATTGTCCTTGGGTTCGCAGTAATTGGCTAATCGCTGTTGCAAATACCCTGCCATATAGTCTATTTAGCTATATAATTCGTTAAATTATTACTTTGTAGTAACTGTTAAGCTATCTGGCAAAGTTAATAAATTAAAAAATTAAAATTAAAAACACTGTTATCAAATTTAGGCTGGGGGCATTTTCTTTGAAAACACTGTCATAAAATTTAGTTTGTTTAACAGCACTTACTCTTACGGCTGTTAAGCATTAACTGTGCTTCACAACCTTCAATGTTAACAAAATCTGTTCAATAGATCAATAAATTGGATAATATTAATTGATTATATGTTACTAATGTTAGCAACTTAGGTCTTAGCATATTAAATTAAATTTTAATAAATGGTTATATAGTTCTTGTTATAACTTATAAGCATTTATTACTACCTAATTTGACATTTGCAAGTTGTGTGATAAAGAAATTTAAATTTCAAGGAATATTTTTATATATGCTCAAGCAGTGTTGTAACGAGTCGAGTCATTGACTCGAGTTGCTATTTTCAGCGACTCGACTTGAGTCAACAGCCCCAAATGACTTGACTCGGACTCAACTGGCTGATTTTGCCGTAAATGACTCAAGTTAACTCAGCTACAACTTGTACAGAATAATTTCATCAAAATTATTGTGATAAGTTCTTTGTATGATTGCATGGCGATTAATGATGGTAATAGAACAAATAGGAGTGCTATTAATGCCATAATCATATGAGTGATTACAAAATCAACCGACCGCGTAGCGGGAGGTTGATTTGTTAATCACGAGTATGATTATGGCATTAATAGTACGACTTAATTCGTTCTATTACTTATTAATTAATAGCGTAGCGGGAGGTTGATTTGTTAATCACGAGTATGATTATGGCATTAATAGTACGACTTAATTCGTTCTATTACTTATTAATTATTTATCTTCTGTAACCAAACTGTTTAAGGACTTTAAGGGGAAAAGCACAAAAATACAATTTGTTGAAATTCAATATAATTATTAAATTTTTATCACGACAATTCTTAGTGATATAGTACAATTTTGAATTATTATTTATCATATATAATCAAATTAACATATTATTAACTTCCGGGCATTATTTCCGGTATAATCACATGACAACATTTGTTTGAATTATTCAACACACAATTGGGAAGCCATGTTTGTATGTTTATAACGTGTTCAAAATAGCGAAGTTCTTTAGTTCAGTTAATCATCTGAATTTGATTGAAATGTAACTCCTGGTTGTGTCTAGTTCGGTGTCTTCTGTTGGAAGAACAGGTAGGTCATTTTCGTCAGAAAATATATAATTTAACAACCCTCGAAAACGGGATCGACATTCGGCAAATATGCCGACCTTTGGCAACCTATTAAAATGCCGACCTATCAACCTCCCAGGTTTGCCAACCTTAATTCAGCCAAAGTAAGAAACTTTTTTGGTGCTAATAGCTGTTAAAAAGTCAGCGATTATAGAATTCAATACACTTTGGTGTAAGGTTTAAGAATTAACGGGTATTATGATATAATTTAGGTAAGACTCTAAAAGAAAAGCCTTCGTGACATTTATACTTTTCAATGATTCGGAAATACGTGATTACTAGTGCAGGCTACTAGTGCTCCAAAACATGGAAACAGATTTTAAAAAATGCTGAGATGTGCCAAGCTAGGTCAGATTTAGGTCAGCTTTTTGTTTTCCGACCTCAATTTTGACGGTTTTCGAGGGCTGATTTAAAAATTAAAAGGTCAAAATTTTCAAAATTTGTGAATTCCTCCATTTTGAAATTTTTTACAGCAATAAAGAAAATAAAATTCAAAGTTTGTATCCTGAATGCTGACTGGCTAGTTGTAAATACTAGACTGATTGTCATTGACAAGAGTGCGATTACAGCTCAGAAAAAGTGTGATTAATGCTCAAATCGCACTCCTGTAAACCAATGAAATTGCAGTATTTGCCACTGATTACAGAAGATAAATAATTAAATATATAATAGTTTTGTTTGTGGAAACACCACGTAAATTTATTAAAATTTTTTGTACCTATGCTAATTCTGACTGGCTATCTTCATTTTTGGTATTTATGAAGTGCTATTTATATAATTTCAAATTCACTTACAAAGCTTGGTTAACTCTTTCTTGACATGCGACATTTTTCATGGCAAGCAACATTTTGATTCAACTGTTTTATAATGTAAATATTTCAGCACGTATTCACCCCCCTTAAAAACAAAGAACACCATTGAAATCCTGAAAAAATAAGCTTTTCATCGGGGGTCTAATGCCATCAAAACAAATACACAAACCAAAACAACCATATTTTTACTCACCACTTGGCCAAACATTCTGTATTTTCATATGGAGAAAAAGTTGAGTATTTTCTAAACTCTTCAGAATTCGCCACAAGTTAATATTAGTGAAATATTCCTTGTATTCAAGCGCTTTTATGTAGAAAGTTTCGTTTAAATATGGCGAGTAGAAATGTTTATTTTGATTTTTTCAAAATATCTGGTTTCATCGGGTTTTTACTCGCATGCGTTGTGCTGCACGTAAAATTGGCCAATAAGGAGTATCCCGTAGCCCAATGCACCTGAAAATCACGTTACAGATTAATTTGACCTTTAGAATCGATTTCCGATGTTTTTTGAGCACTAGGATGTAAACACGCAAGGTTTTGGCAGATCTAAAGTGTATTTCCAGTTAAAAATATCCCACTACAAGCTTGGGCTATAAGGCTACAAGCTTGAAAATAACACATTCAACAGTCTTTTTGATTCTGTTTCGAATACGACTACAGCGAAAACGATATCTCAATAGGGGCCGAAGTTACGGTCAGCGAAAGGTATGGATAGTTTACATTGTTTGAGACAATTGATTAATTTTATGAAATATGACACCGCTTGACCTGTCAAAAGGTCATAAATTGTTATACAATTTCATTAAAACTGTATTTGACTAAAACTATCGATAGGTATTAGGAGATATTGTTTCACTGAATCGAATAGTGGTATTTTCATCTACATAGCACTCGGGTACATTAATGCCTGGGTCTCAGTTTGTATATTTAGCGAAAATAGACAAAAAATCATAAAAAAATAAGTATGACCTTGATTATTACCATTCAAGTTTTATATGATTTATCAAAGGAGATTCTAAAAGTTTACCTACTTTTCGTTGTCATGGCAACGATCACGTGATGTATATTTCGAAAAACAACACAAAAAATGATACGTTTTATTCAGAGGCTCTGCAGCAGTATATTTCGTGACTGAGAGGATGCAGAATTGCGATAATCATTCACACATAATATCACTGTTTATTGAATAAATCCGGAAAGTTTACATTTAGGCTTCGTTTCATTTTATGTGGCTATATTACGATGATCGGCATCAAACGAATGTTAATCACGTCATTAAAAGTTATCTACAAATAAATGTACGGTTTCCAAATTAACGCAGGAAACTTTGTTCCCTTGTTAATTTTTTTAGCTAACAAAAATAGCAAAATTTCGTCAAATTACCCTGCTGCAAGTCGAACGCGTTTTTTGCGTGATGAATTTCATGCGCCATAATGAAACAGTCTGCCGCTTATTGTAAGGGATATTATATTGCCAATAACAACATTCATTGCACATTCAAGCCGATATCTTGAAGCATAGTTAGGGCTTGAAGGGAAGTATGCCATGGTGGAAAAGACCGAGTGAACTATATGTGCTATTAATTTGTAATTCACAAGCAATTTTTCATTGAAAATAAGAAACAGTCAACAATTAATACTGAATAATTGCAAGATAGCGCACTATAAGAAGCTTTTATTTATCAGCAGTTCAAAGGTCAGCTGTCGCAAATGATACAATACTTATTGCTATACAAAGAGCCAGTTCTTACATCAAAACTGAATAGTATACCAACTTCTTTGCATTGTATATTCCAAAATAATCCTGTCGTTCATAAATACTATATTTTGATTTGAAGCAAACACCCGAATTCACTAAAATACTCACACAAGGGGGCGCATATTCTAACAGACGCATTACTGACAGATCGCGCGCGCAAGATATCATCCAAGCGTGGGCAGACCCAGGCATTAACATGCCTGACCATATCCCCCAAACCGGACATATGAATCGGCAAAGTGTCATAGAATGTGCACATTCTACGATTACAGGGGCCTGCAGAGAAAGAGTTAATTAAAGTCTATTCTTTGTTAATTCTGACTGCAGTTGCAAGTTATGCTAGTTGTATATACGTACACTCGATCAGCAGGCATGATGAGACATCTCATGTGATTGTACTTAATATTGACTAGAACTGTCATATTGGTACAGCCTATGGCTGCCCAGATACTGTTATTACATGACTAAAGTGATTAGCTTAAAACGTAGATTTGATTACTAATTTCAAACTGCAAGATAAGGAAGCGAACCATTACAAAAAGCGTGGGGTGGACCATTCTCGTCCGCAGAGCCATTTTCACTCGGTCATTCATTGAAAATTAAGCTGTAGGTTAGACGATTAAAGCTAGAGATCTGATTGGCTTCTCAGAGAAATCCTATTTTGAAAAGTTGAGCGGTTTTCGCTGGGAAAAATTATTCTCTCAACATATGTCAACACAAATACTTCGTTTCTTTGTAATACTTCACTTTCAAATTGTTACGGGTGCTAGAGTGCCCCAATTCAAGACCATGCGCTTTAGAAACTACTGCAAGTTTACTTGCACTTCAGGTTCCATATGTTCCAGGGCCTAGGGAGGACGTGTGCAGCCAAGAGGCCCTGGGGACAAGGATGTGGGTGGACTTGGTCAAATTCCCTGAATCAAGTTTAATCTAGCTAGTGACTCGACTCGACTTAAACCAATGACTCGACTTGACTCAAGTGAAACTGCTGACTCGACTCGAGTGAAGCCACTGACTCTAGCAGAAACTGAACTCTACTTGTGGCTCGACCTGTAGGTGACTCGTTACAACACTGTGCTCAAGTGAGAGACTGATTTGTACATCAGGTGATATCACTTATATTTCAGTTCCAAGAAAATTTCTTTAGACTGGGAAATTTTTAACCTTTTTGTTGATTTTTTATGGATAATTTTTTTTAAAAAGTTTAAACTCTCTGCCAATGAAAATTGAAAATTCTCTTCAGCAATCAAAATATTTTCAAGGAACGTCGTTCCCAGGAACCACCACTGTTTCAAGGTCTGTTGATGTTGGTCTAAAAATATCCTTAAAATACTCATTAATAATTCATAAACCTTGTGTGAACCATGTCAACCATAATATGTCATCTGATAAAACTCATCTTCATTAGTATTTTTATATAATTGTTCGTCCTAATTGGTATGATTATATTGTTCATCGTAATTAGTATTCTTTTGTAGTTGTATTTTAAGCTATTCAAAACACTCATTGTCATGTTTTATAAGACATAAAATACCAAACCAAATTAACTACCGGTACGAGTTCATGAACTTGAGGTTCATGCTTGCTGGCTAATGGTACTGTGAACCACTCGGCAAATGGACTCAGAGATACGCTAGCATGCAGCTAACACTTGGCAACTGGTCTCTGTGGCTTTATAGTTAGGGACCATTCATTATTTATGACCAGGGGTGGGCTGGTGGTGGGCCCACACAACCAATACTGTCAAGATGGCGATAGGACATGTCTTGTGTTGTTGTACAAATTTGATAAACTTATTGTACAACAATCCCATCAAACCAAATAGTAATGGATTTTATAGCGATCATATACCACTCTACTTCAAAACCAAGAGTTCTCTATCAAACATAAATCCCGATGGAAATGGATTTTACTGGTGTTATGGTCAAGATAGGTTATTAAAACAATGTCTTGGCCCAGGAGTTAAGTGTGGATGTAGTCTTACATTTAACAATCCAATTAGTTCACTGCATGTTGCTAGTCTGCTGCTAGCGGGTGATCTTGCCATAAACCTGGGCCTGAATTACACCATAAATAACGAAACAGATCAACAATCAAGCGGCATAGGCAGAGCGAAAAAGATTCCTATCTTGTACGCTAATGCCCGAAGTATAGTCAACAAAACCAACAGGCTATGTATGGAAAATGATCAGTTTGACATTGTTGTATTAAGAGGAAATGCTGTGCTGAGTGGTTATATTACTACCTTAAAAAACAAGCAGAAACTCAACATTTCGAGCGAAGGCCGCTACTAACTCTTGACGAAGGGCCTTCGCTCGAAATGTTGAGTTTCTGCTTGTTTTTTAAGGTAGTAATATAACCACTCAACACAGCATTTTCACATTGGTACAGACAGTTTTAGTGTATTAATGGAAACCCATCTCCATGATAGCATAGCTAACTCAGAAATTTTACTGGCTAATTTCGTAATATTTCGACATGATTGACAACATAATGGCATGGTTAGAAACATACTGATCAATATTGTCTGCAATTCAGAATTGCTGTTTGGATATAATATTAAGTTGTAATAAAAAAATAAAAGTTGGTGTTTTTTATAGACCCCCTAATAAGTTGCATGCTCTGGAAGAACTGCAGAGGACCTTGAGTAATATCTCGACACCGGACCTTTTACTGCTTGGTGATTTTTACTATATAAGCGAAATTGACTTACAAGTCCTGAAAGAGACTCTCCGCTGCATAATTTTCTTATTGAAATTGTTGATGATAACTTCTTTGGCAAATCAACCCACAAGAGAGCAGAACACTCTAGACCTAATTCTTACAACATTGGTCGATCAAGTGCAAGAGGTGCAAGTGGGCAATCCATTTTCAGATTTAGACATATTCAAAATAAATGTTCTCTGACTGAAATTTTATTTGAAACAAGCTTTCGACTACCTAACTGTAGTCTTCGACAGGTAAAGCGGAATGAATTAAATTACAAGTGTGCATGTGTTAAGTGATTATATATATATATATATAACAGGAAGTGATAGGTATGGTAATTGTAGCATCTAGCGATGACATTTTTTATTAACTAGCATGGCATATTGTTTTGGAAGCGGCTTAGAGTTATTGTCAGAATTTGTTATAGCAGTATACCAAGATTCTAATGTCTTACGTGTCTGATAATTGCCAAACAACAACAACAATAGATTATTTTATTCTATTCAATATCAATTACTTTCCCATTATCAAAGAAATTTAAATTTCAAGGAATATTTTTATATATAAGAAATTTAAATTTCACGGAATATTTTTATATATGCTCAAGTGAAACAGTGATTTCTGATTTGTACATCAGGTGATATCACTTATATCAGCGTTTTTGTTGATTTTTATGGATAATTTTTTTTTTAAATTTCAAAACTTTCTGCCAAAGAAAATTGAAAATCCTCTTTAGCAATCAAAAAATTTTCAAGGATCGTCATTCCCAGGAACCACCACTATTTCAAGGTCTCTTGATGCCCATTAGCAACTGACAATGGGTTACCACCAACAATTTGCAGCTCTGTGAAACACCACAAGGAAGGCTACCCGCTGCAACCTATTATCAATGCCATTGGTTCAGCTCTTTACAACACCTTCAAATACCTCACCTGTACTCGACTGACGGCTTACCACCAGCAATTCGCGGCTCTGTGAAACACCACAAGGAAGACTACCCGCTGTGACCTATTATCAGTTGCTTCGTCAGCTAATACAGAGAAAAACTTTGCTTGTTTAACTTCGCCAACAAGTATTTCGGTTATCATTTCACCACATATTTCCAGTATTTCATTCTGTATGGTTTTGGAATGATAAGTTTGGTTTGAAGGATAATCTTTGAACAGTTCATGCATCAAGTCTCCACACCTTGCACCATACTTTAGGACCTCGATAAAATTTCCTGGGTTTGTTACGTCTTCATCTATATAATACTGGGAATCATCTCAGTGACCTCGGAGTGTGATATTCTGTCTACCACAGGTTATGATGGTATCAACGATTGTGCCAAGTCGAACTCTATTCCTTTAGATAATCTCTTGATGAGCATTATTAACTTGGATGTTGATTGGTTTTGTTTTGGTTTCCATTATGCATTTAAATGCCAATGCTCGGATGGTTACTGTTTCATGAACTTTCGATTTATGGGCGTGCTGTGTCAACTTGTTTATAGAAGATGTAGAAAGGATAAAAGGTAAAGGCATCAATCATTGCAGTTTAGAAGCATTGTGCGTGCTTTCACCGCCAAATAGAACACAGTTGATACAAAAGCCACCATTGGCAGCAGCAGAATAAGCCAACCATGGGAAACATCTCCCTGATGAGTTTTTGGGAGGAAAACTGTAAGTGGATTCAGGTTTCCAAGTGTTAGTAAGGATCTCATACTTTTCACCATCGGTTAAAGAAGCAACCTCGTAAGCCAGGGTTTTTGGGAAAAACCCTGGTTACCGCTGGTCACATGACTCCAATAAAATTGATTGCCTAAGGGGGGAGGGAAAAGCATCATATTACATGCTTCCACTTCCATACTTTACACTTCGATCGCAAGGAACGAGTGTTCTGTACCAATCAACTTTGAGAATCACATATTCGTCAAAATCCTTGCTAAATACGATTTCTGATTGCTCTTGAATTATAAAAAAAGGCTAAACAGATTTTTATACCAACATCGATCAAGCAATAAAAATGTATGATCAGATGACATATGCTCTATTGTTATATATTCTCTCTGCGGCACACTTGTATATAAAAGGCACTTTCATTTCACACGTTTCTGCTCTGCCTTTGGTTCACATTATTTATAATCTTAGAATATGTTTATACTAAATAATTGTTGTCTGGAAACGGTATAAACTTTGCATTGGTTCACTTGTTAATTTCAACAAAGGTCTCGAGAGCGACTGCATGTTTATAGACCTTTATAGGGCGTAGCGCCTTTGAGGTTTTTCGGCAAGCCAAATTAAAGGCAAAGGGCATTTGGACACAAGCCAAAAGTCTCAAATGGACATTGATTGTCCATTTTATTCATTCTAAAACGTTTTATAGACTGTTTATATGCTACTGATTTTATTTAAAAATATTGATCGTTTATATTAAACATGCACTGGGTATTGTAGGAAGGAGTGAGTGTAAAGTACAAAAATTGTTAGAGAATCTACAGTACAGTACAGAATTATAAGACGACTGTATGCTTTTCCTTTTTTGTCTGCATGAGTATGTTGTTGAACATTTGAAAGCAAAATATTATTTACCCCACCTTTTATACCTTGCCATGTGAATAATAACAGATAAGGTTCAGCAAAGCATTTTTTATTATGCATGGTGCACAGTATAACGTTTCTCTACATATTTTTTGTCAGGGATATATACAGTACATGTCATAATTCATAAATTATGTATACGCACACAGTCTCACACAGACATGACATTACTTTTATAATTTATGAGCTTTTATAAGCATTTTACTGTATTAAAGTTTCTATTAATATATTGTAATATTGATAGGTTGTTTGTCTCCAGTGCGGCATAGTTGGATAATGTATTAAAAGGCAATTGATGTCTCACAACAGCGTGTGCTATTCCATGCATGACAAAATAAAATGTAGCTGGATAGATCAAACCACAAAACTACTGGCAATGAAAGCTTTCTACAATATTTATAATGTGTCCGGTGTATAAAATATGAAATAAATATGAAATAATTGTATATACGCATATTATACAATACTATATTTTGGCTTTTGTATTAAATTTAAATATTCAAATTGTTCCGCACGTAACAGTGCTTTTGCCTGCATCGGATGACTTTACCATTCGTTTGATAACAGAAAGCTATATACCTCGACATTATTCTTGATAACAGAGTCTCAGTGATGCCAAAACGGTCGGTGTTTCGTCTTCCAAAGTGAAGTCGATTCTTCGACGACCCGAAGTCCCAGCTGCACGAACTTTGCGACCAGCTTCGCAACAGATGGCTAGAGTTCCACGTAACGTTTCGCACTGACATTTTTGCTCAATCATCCTGAATTGTATGGCATTGTTGAGCCTTCTTTCACATGGCACACATATCTGTTGAGGAAAACCGCTTTCTTGCTGCAATTCACCAACAAAAATTATCTTTGCGTTGCGAAGGATTGTTTCGGACTGCCTCCAATAGAGATTCTTGCTGTGTTTTAGGTCAGCAATAGAATTACAAAGCCTATATATGGCTATAACGCGAAATATTGGCCGTTGATTCTTTTTTTGTAGAATTTCTTTGGCGTCTGAGTCCTTGCTATAAAGCCATTCGCCCATCGACTCGATTGAATAAATAGACTTTCGAAATTTGAGTCTAATTCCAGGCTCAAAACTGCAATTCAATACCTTTAATATCATATTTATCTGTTCCAAAACAGGATGTAATCAATTTCAATGTTTTCTTGTTGTTTTTAATTGATTTATTTCACAACCAAAATCACAATATATTATTGTTACTTGTTAGGAAACATTTCAATAAATTTCAGTGTGCTCCTCTGCCACCCCTCCCTCAGTACTATTTTAATTTTCCCCCTGATTCTAGGGATTTTCAAGAGTAACATGACCAGCGGTAACCAGGGTTTTTCCTCACCTCAAGCGTGATAAAAACCCTGGCTTGCGAGGTTGTTAAAGAAGAACTCTTGTTTACGTAATTAAATATATCATTGGCATTATTTCCTTGGGTATTATTTCTGGTGGGATTGCAGCAGGTGTTTTCACAGCTTCACTTTCACTGGATGAGCTTGTGGGAGGTAGCATATTAACTGATGAGGCTACCTGTTGGTGGGATGTCTTAATTGTTTTCTTTGGGAGCAACGCATCTAAACTCAGTTGTTTTCTTTTAGTAGCAACTTCTTTGCCATCTCGTTTTGTTTCATGAGTTGCGAAGGGCTTAGACGAAGACGTGGGGGTAGATTTAGCTTCATAATATGGCAGCAAAAGTGGTTTAGGTTTAAAGTAATTCTCACCAAGATCATCATTTGGTTGGCACAAGACAATATAATGATTCTTTTTTATTGGCATATGATGGTCAACTAAATATCGTTGTGGCATAGCTGCACACCGGGGAATATGAACTCTTTCTAATACGTTAACATCAACATCTTGCCTTGGAAAAACTGTGCAGTTGAACATTTTTGCTAGAGAGTCCCAGTCTTTTTTTGGAGCGGAGTCATTGGTTATCTGGTAATAGGATTCTATAGTGCAACCAGGTACGGATGCTATTGCAAAAAAGCACATCATTGATGAAAATTCATAATTGTTTGTATTGTTCTTGGCTTCTTTGATAACTGCTCAATTGGAATGAAGCTTTTCAAAAACAGAAAGAGCAGTATCAGACAAGCACATTGCAAAGGCATTTTTAAGTGAATGCACCTCTTTCATGCTGTGACTTAATGACAGGATGGTTGGCATAGTAGGGGGCATTTTCAAATAATTCAATGCTGGTGAGGCAATGCAATAAGACTGAAACATCATCATCATTTCCAGTAACTGCTATGGAGCAGGCATTATACAGGCAATTCCCATTTGCCATTGTGCTAAAGTGGGTTCAACATAAAAAAATAGTTTCTAATAGCCCCCTCCCTTTCACCTATTCCGTAAATTAGCACAATATTACATTCCAAAAATGAAATTAACACTGTTCTTTATACAGTAATTATCCAAAACCTATTATAGACACTATAAAATAATCACTGGCAAGATTTTTTTTTTAAACTATTTGGAATACACAAGGAATTATACAGTAAACAAAAAGTTTAAACTGCAATCCCAAACTGTTGCAGCACATTTCAAGTTAAAGTAAACCAGCAAGTTTGTATATACGGTCCTGTTTATATGCAGCTGAATTACCCACCATGGGGAAAAAAGAATAATCAATAAATTGTTTATAAGACAGCAACTTACCCTGCATATGCTCACATATTCACTCTAATACACCCTTTCGATAATTATACTTTTTTATGTTGGAGCCTCGCTCTCATTAGTAAATTATGCAAGGTGATTGGCACACGATTCATGAGAACGAGGCTCCCAGGCCAAATGGCATAATTTTCAAAGGGGTGTATTGCATAAAGTAAAATTGTATTCATGGGTTGCATTGATAACCCCAACTCGCCTTGTCGAGTTAACAGGGAAAATGTTTACATGACCAAATATTTATCCCAACTAACATTAAACCAGGTTTGTACGAACAGCCGTTTCTTTGTCTATAGTAATAAGTTTATACCTGGCAGGCTGTTTGATATAAACAAAGGGCTGGGGAAAACCATATCAGGGGAAAACCATACACTGGGAAGTGGGAAACTTGAGTGTTACTTAACCCTTTAAGTGGCAATGCACCCCACGTTATTATTTTACTCTATCTAATGCCAGAAGATTTTACTGACACCACTCAATGGGTTAATATTAACATGAATAGTCATCAAGGCCCATAACAGGCCCTGCATATAAACAGGTCTTCAGTAGGCTGGCTGGCTACCAGTACCGTACATGTTTCAATTTCACAGTTGATATCACCGGCCTCCTCCCTAACACTGATAAGTGCAAAATAAAAGATTGTTGGAGGAATTGGGGCCACATAACGGAGGGTTTAAACTGCAGGTTGCAGGTGTGCAGGTGCAGGTTGCAGGTGTGCAGGTTGCAGGTGCAGGTGTGCAGGTTGCAGGTGTGATATTCTAGTACAAGATCAAAACTTGACATTTATGAAAAAAGTGTGAAGCACGCGTAAAATTTTATCTTAACTAAGTTTGAATTCTCTTTTATAATTGATTTTGTCACTCTTTGCGAGAAACGTCCGCCATATTTAATTCTTATCTCAAAAACACCTGATATCCCATATTATCAATAGTTTTCCCCATACCGCCAAAACATGTGATCACAGAGTAGGTACTATGTAACTACTATGTACCTACTATGTTCCTACTATGTACCTACTATTTTCCTACTATGTTCCTACTATGTTCCTACTATGTACCTACTATGTACCTACTATGTACCTACTATGTACCTACTGTATATCAGTGGTACCTACTCTGTGATCACATGTTTTGG
>CACRXK020010298.1:0-17863 GCA_902702795.2 Paramuricea clavata | reverse complement strand
TATATATATATATATATATATATATACTATATATATATACTATATACTATATATATATACTATATACTATATATATACTATATACTATATATACTATATACTATATATATATATATATATATATATATATATATATATATATATATATATATATATATATATATATATATATATATATATATATATATATATGCCATTTCGTACCTGCTGAAAAAGGTTTTCAATCCATTATTATGGTCGAAAATTAATTTCTGGTTCCAAAATGGATTCAAAGAATACAAGAAAACCAGCAACAGGCAATACATTAGAACATCTCTACAAAAAAGTAATGATCGATCGAGGGCTTTTTAAACGTAGAATTTTTATGATCTGATGATCAAAGTTAGATACAATACAGCCTATATACGACAAATTTAAAGTTAGTTACACATTGAGCCTGTGGTTGGAATCAACACCAATTCGTGATCAGAATTATAACACAGAGATGTTTCAAATAACTGGGTTTTCAAAATTGCCAATTATTTGAGCGATTAAGGCATTTTAATGCCTTAAAAATAAAAAAAATATAAAAGTACTTAAAAAAAAACTTAATGAAAAAAATACTTAATGCCCGTAAAAATACTTAATGCCCGTTCAAACGAGTCCAGCATCATCCATCACTGCTGGACCAACAATGTTGGACGATGTTGAACAATGTTGGAGGAGCGTGGCCAATTAATGATCAGGCGTAATCGTTAAATGCCAATGACCATGCGTTGTTGCACAATGGTTGGATGAAAATGTTAAACGAAGTCAAACCATAGTCTATCAACATCTGATATGATGATCTGGAAACTAAATAGAAGTGTTTGTTAATATATGTTTTTGTCTGAGTTTATGTTAATTTGTTTTTTCGTATTTTCGTATAATTAAGTAACCGTCCAATAGGGATGGCTGAGAAGAAACGTAAAGCCACGATGAATAATATTTAATGAGTGGACGACGATATTATTGAACGATTTGTGCACGGTGAGGGTACATGCAGTAATTGCAGTTCAACATCAAACAAAGGTCTTCTATTTTGTAGCTTTGAAGTTTGCCCAGCTTTCAGATCATCATATCTTACTGTCGTTCCAATTGAAGTGTTGCTCAAATATTGATTCAATACATTACCTCGGGCTGACCCAGCCTACTCCCAGGCTCTCTCCCTATTCGCTGCTTTGATATATTGAAATAAGTCTTAAAAGTTTTATGCCTGGGTGTGCTGTGCGGAACGCTTCAGCGAGAGAGCCTAGCAGATTTCGGTAAAATGGTCCCTGATTTCAAAAAAGTGGGCCCTGGCCTGGTTACCAAGCATACCTCAATTGTAAATGGAAAATGTTATGGAAATTTCCTTTGCATATATAATGAGTCATTAGTTTTGCTCTAATGCTGTCGGAACAATGAAGTAGGCTACGTTTCGCTGCCATCCGGTCAGAATGGAATAACGGGCTAAATATGACTCGTGTTTACTAAAATTGAAAATTATGCCGAGTCTCCGACTAAGAATGTTTTGACAACACCGTCATGTCAAGTAGAAAGCGTAGTTGTGTATACTAGTATGGTCTAGTGTTGATCACAACTTGCGAGTACATAAATAACATCAACGATTGCTCAAACTCGGTATCGTAAATTTGTATATAATTTTTTTTAGTTTAGCACATTTTTAATACAGTTTGATTTGGTCATGTAGACATCGAACATGTACATGATGAACGAACATTGTCGTATTTATAATTAAAAGGTTACTTGTATATATAAATTTTTCGCCATATTAAAAATACTGAAATCTGCTAGGCTTTCTGAAGCACCTTGAGCGGTGACGTCACACCTAGGTCCCAGTCTTGTTGTACATCCACTTTTTTCTCGCGCTTGCTTCAGAACGACTGGGACTAGGCTGGGGCTGACCGATTCATTTCATCAAGTTCCTCGAGATATTCACACACTTCCTAGTATAATTGTAAACTTCCTGTTGAATAGTTTGAATGCTCCAATCACATTTGTTGTTTGTGCAACTAACCAATCATAAATAGAAAGGAAGTGACCAGAAATGATCAAATACTTGGAATTGGCTCTTTCACAGGAAGTGTATGAATATCTCGAGGAACTTGATCAAATGAATTGGTCAGCCCGAGGTAATGTATTGAATCAATATTGGAGCAACACTTCAATTGGAACGACAGTAATAGACTATGGTCAAACTTGCATGATCCGGCAAATAGTTTAGGGCCAACATGCATGTTAGCCTCTTTTGAACGGCCGGCTTTAACGTAAAATGACAAGTTATAAAATGATTTTGCTCTCACTGTAAAAAATGACTTATATTATATATAGTAGTAAAACGGTGATTTACCTTAAAAATATTACTGTTGTTTTTCGCTTCTGCACCTTACATCTTGTCCTGGTAACAACTTTTCTTGAAAGTGGTTGCAAATATTTGAGGCAAAACAACTTTCGATAAAGAGGCTGCGAGTAAAAAACCGGAGACCACTGGTTAGCTCAGATATATTTTATATAGATGAGTATCCGTTTGTAAAGCGGGAAGGGACACTAACTCCAAAATACGATTTTTTGGTATATGCAACATATTTGGATTAGGAAGAAATGTACTATATTCTTCCCGGTAAGATGTCATTAGATGAATTTGTATAGCCGAGCAAAAAACAAACTTCATATCCTGCATGCAACTTCTACAGCAAAAATGTCGATGAAGATGGACTTGACACATATACTTTTAAACGTTTGTGGAGCATTAATGTTATATATTTGTTTAGTCATTGCTTCATAATAAGTTAACAGGTAAGACTTGAATTGTCCAACAGTAACGCTTGCTTCTCGAATATATGTGGTGGTAGGGAGTTATATATTCTGGGAGCTCTATTAAAAAAACTGTTCTGAAAGGTTTAAGTGTTAACTCTGTAAATTTTGAATGTTACACTGTTAGTTGTAGCGCGCCTGGTGATACGATCGTTTGATACTATAATATATACTAATCCGAGAGTCATTCAATTTAATTATACACCAACCCCAGGTACTCGTGCCAGTAAGACAGAGGAAGTAAACCTGTTTTTAGTAGCCTGTCCTGGTTACGCGATCGAAACCTTTGCATGAAACCCCCTGCTAGTAGACATGTTGCTATATATACGGGAACGTCTTTGGTCGCATTTAAAATTATTAAAAACTGGAAAAAACTTACATCTTCGAAATTCTTCTCCGTAAAAGAGGCAAACATCGAATCATCTAGAACCACATCATCTTCAATTTCCTGACCCAGTTCGTCGATTATTGGGGAATGAAACATAAAATGTCTGCGCATCGCTTGAATAACGGTGATAAATAGAGCCTGGAATATGAAGAATGCAGCGGTTTGGTTAATACAGCTATTGATGATACACTAGGCGGATATGTTAGTTTGAAAATAGTATATTATAAACCACAAGTATTTTTTAAAATTAGAAAATTTATTATTAGCTAACGCTTCGTTGTTTACATGAATACTTTCAGAGTTTTGAAGTGATTCTTAATCTTACATGGTATGCTATCAATATATTCTCGTCAATTTGACCATAAATTGTCATGTTTTCCTCTATTTAAACTGAGAATTCCCTGAGAATTCCCAATTTGACTTAATTTTGTTGTTATAAAAATACTATTTGCATGCACACATTTATTTTCGATTAAAAAAATTGTTAAAATTGTTTTATCCATACATGCATGAGTTATACTGTAGACCAATCAATGCTCGGGTACTAGCTATATAAATGTTATATTATATAATAGATGGTTAGTAATGAATAAATATTATAACTATCTTAATTACAAGATTATTAGATTATTATTATTAATGATTATTATTATAATCAAGATTATTATTAAGTTTATTTATTTCAAACATATTTGAGAGACCCTATATATAGTCTCTTACCTGAAGTGGCTGAGATATGAACACTGAAATGAATAATGACCAAAATACAGATTGTTTGTAGCATCTTACGGTCACATCATCGAATCTGCATGATGAAAAGGAGCATAGATTAAGCAGCGTTTTCGGAAAGTTTTTTGTTCAAAATTCTCCCATGACAATATACAGTAACAATTTACGTACATTATTGGGCAGCACTAGGGTAGAGGTGCATGTGATGGGGGGGGGATACGCAGTTATATATAATAGCGCAAGGACTGGAGTAAGGACTTCAGTCATTCGGCCTATGAGAAAAGTGAAGCCAAGATGGCGGAAATAGACGTCCAATACATACGAAGGTCGTAAACAGTTTTAATACTAATAAATATAAATAATATAAAGTAATTCCAGTATTTTCTAACGGACCGTATCGCTTAATCAAGTTACCAGTTTATAAAACCATAGTATTAGTTTTTAAATCGAAGTAAAAGCACGAAATTTCGACACACTTCTTGCAGCTTCGTGTCTGATTGCGCAAACAAAAACAATAGAAAGGGACTGAAACTGACGTCCAATAGCTCCATACTTGGCTTCACTTTCTGGACTCGTACTTAAAACACACCTGTTTACGTATTGCACTGTATGCAGTGAAGAAAACAATAACGTCATAATACAACCAATCCACATCGCGATATTAAAACATGTCGGTCTTGAAAAATGCAACGATGAATCAGATGAATCACTGGATAGGTCATGTTTAATGTTTGTGCCATTCTGGGATATATTGACAGGAGAATCACGAGGCACTTTGGTGTGAGTAATAGATATAATGGAATCTAAAAAAAAGAAACGGTTTAGAAAATATAATGACAGGTGTACGCAATACTCAGTTTTGCTCGTTGTCCTTGGCAATGCAGTATGAAGATTAACTTAATTATTGCAAAATGAGTCGAATCACTTGTGCTGAAAACGTGATAACTCCGTGGACAGAATGCTGAAACGCTATACCAGAGACCTTGGCCCTTGGGTTTGATTGTCAGCTGGAATATTTCAGCACGTGATTTCACTCCATTTGGCACAAGTTATGATTATACAACTCACTCCCTATCGGGGCTTTTCAGTGGCTATCAATCCTGTTTTCATCAATATTGCAACAATCTGATCGTGTTTAGCCGTGTAGCTTGTAACAATGTTGTTGAAAACAAGCTTGAACAATATTTTGCTGCTCATATTGTTCCTGGTTGTTAACAATATTGTTCAGTATTGTTCAGGTGAACAATGCTGAACAATATTGTTAACAATGAAAAATAGCAAAATATTGTTCAGGCCTGTTTTCAACAACATTGTTACAGGCTAGGCGTTTTTTCCTGTGTAAGCTTAGACTATTTATTTTTAGAACAATTGTGATATTACTTTCCTAAGTATGTTTATCCTAACCCACTCTGTCAACTTTCCCTGTGGGAGGAAACCGGAGCGCATGCACGACATCTCATTCTTCCATGCAAATCTTTGGAAGTGAAGTAATTATGATTCAGCCCTAAGATTAGGTGAAATATATTTCACCAGGTAATTAGTTTCACCATACGACCAAAATAGAGCAATATGGTTGGTTATTTTTTTTATGGTTGGTTATTTTTTTGTGGTTGGTTAATTTATTTTTACTAAACTAAAGAAACATTTATCTGCATAGGACACTCTACTGAACTGATAGGATGCGCTATAGAACATATTATACTACAGTGTATAATCTTTCATATATTCTCCGACAGACAATCCTTCCTGTTAAGGAGTGGCCGTGTTGGAAAATAAATAAATTAAGAACATTACACACCACACAGCACTACAGTACATGACAGTAAAAACTTTCCTAACCTTCATCAGATTCTTTAACAAGTAGAGCGGCAAGTTCCAGCTAAAAATAATTTATTTTATTAAGTCAATAATCATATATTCACAATGGATTCCGCTTAATAGAAGCTTGTGGAAAGTACTTTGCCTTAGCTATAGAGCCTCGTTTTCTTGATTAAGATATCGGCTTTAGAGTCCCCATTTTGTTACTGATGACTTATAATTATATAAACGTCACTACGTGATTTCGTAAATGTTCATGTCGTCACCTGTAAAGGCCGATTTACAACGTTTGCCTAAAACTGTTGCATCACTCATTGCATGCAACCTGCTTTCAACTTGAATTGTACAGTGTAAATCAAGCACATTATCGACATTAAACAATTCATTACCCCATGTCTAGTAATGTCTATATATACTGTAGCAGAGGTTGAAAAACACGTTAGTTACACAAGGATAATGTTCTACTTATTCATGTTGAGCATACAGACGTAAAAAATTCGTGTTTTATATATGCATTTGTCTGCCAAGAAGGAATTGTTCAGAAAGAAATATACTTGGTTGAAAAACAATATACCTGTTTGCGACGCCTAGTGTCTTCTGAAGTGCGGTCTATTTCAGATACAATCATATCACATTCCTCAGCGCTTGGCTCATGAGTATCTGAAAAATATCAAGTACAAAAAATAAAAACTAGCCATAATGTTAAATTTGCAAAATTTATACAATTTGTCCTATATATGATATAAGATTGTACAAATTTATACAATTTGTCCTATATTTATAGAATGCAATTTGTCCGATATTTGCAACTTTGGTGGGCAGTGATGCATTATGGGATGATATCTCGAATGGTTCCACTGCATGTATATAGGCAGCATTAATGATTCAAGCACGTTAGGTGAAAGAACAGCCCGAAAATAAGTAAAACACACACCAAATCATTGTGGGAGAATGGGTTCAGGGTGAAGTGAACCAATTATATCAATTATACTCTCAAACTCTGGTCAACCCAAAGACTCATTAAGCCTTATGTTTTCATCCCGCAGGGGTAGATATAAGACCTGCTAGGAGAGACTGAATGCCCTAGGGGTGATAATCCCCGATAGGACCCTGCCAGACTGGTAGCGACCCCTTCTGACATAGACCTGAACCAAGGGGTGATAATCCCATTGGACAGTACCTATACGATTCGACTGATTATATTTACTTAAAATACTCATTAAAAATTCATAAACGGATAAACCTTGTAGCAAATCATGTCAGCCATAACATGTCACGTGCAGTGACTTTATATCTGATAAAAGTCATCTTCATTAGTATTCTTTATATAATTGTTCATCCCAATTAGTATGATTATATAATTGTTCATCCTAATTAGTATTCTTTTGTTGTCGTATTTTAAGCTATTCAAAACACTCGAACTCGCGTTTTATCATATCTAAGTCTATGAGCCTGAAGTTGACCATTGGGAACACTTCAACCCCGAACCAAAATTTATTTGTTTCAACATAAACCAATTTAAGTATTTACATAGCGATATTAATTTTCATGAGAAAATTGTTCGATAATCTTTCTTTACAAATTGTTCTTGAATAGTCCTTGCATAACATTAGTTAGTACCCATACAATGCACGAGATACCAGGAACATTTCTCGGTAACAAGACATTGCTCTTTGTTGGGATATTTGTCAAAGTGAACTCCCTTATCACATTGACCTTTGTTCTGCGTGTTCGTTGTTGACATAAGATTGGTCAGTTGATCTTTCATTCGGTTTACAAGTGCCCACGAAAACATTTGAACTTTGGACTATTGGATATCGCCTTTTTGTGGCTGTTGACAAGCTTATCCTGTTACTATGAGATTATATTAATCAGTGTTGAATTAGGTGAAAAACTTGTTGTCCCATTAACTTGAATTTATATCTTGTTATATATAAATTTGCTTTAAACCTGCCTGAGTAGTTACAATCAACTACTTGAATTTGCATTATGGGATCATTACAGTAGTTATTTTATTTAATTATTTGGTACTTTGTTTGCAGTAACAATCCGATGACGCACCACTTTCCCCAGTCTTTTTCCAGGTGACTAGTTACAAATTGTGAATAAGATATCCTAATTTTAAAATACGTCCTGAAGGGGTAGGAATTGGAGTTGACTGGGAAATAGGATTCGCACCAGTTAGCTCCAGTCTTCGTGTTCGCTCTCTCGGCTGGAACAAACTGCTCAGGCTTGAAATATGGTCCAGTCCTCATTTTTGGATTTAAAATATTATTACTTCATGTACTCAAAATGGCGAGGAAAAAGAAAATTGCAGTTTTGCATCTCCTTATGGAGGAACCTATATACTAACTTCGGATTTTTAATTTTAGGTGTAGCTATATTAAACTTTGCATTTAACTTACTTGACTTTATTTCTGAATCTGTAGTACACGGTACAACTTTAGCATTCTTTGCCGGCTAGAACAGATGTAAATAAAAATAAATATACAATCTTAATGGGTCCCAGCTTGGAATGTGCGCAAAAATCTACAAACGAATAAGGGATGACGCTCTCTCAGGATTTCTAGGTAGACCTGTTCAAGGTATCCAATAAATACAGTACTTAGTTAGGTTTGAATTATGCTCGGAATACGGTTTTTAGACAATTAGCCTCTTCTTTTCTTTTACTGTTTACAAAAAATCAAAAACTTTTACCGACTATAATAGACCTTTTTAAAAAGTCTGCCTTGTGACGTAGTTTGCGGATAAATACGATCATTTGGCCAACCAGGCAAGCCAAATGGCTGTGCGGGGTTTTCCTTTATCCGCAAAACAACGTCACAAGACAGACTTTTTAAAAAGGTCTATTATCTCAGTAGCTCGCCATATTTATATTCAGTACATGTCAGCATATGCAATCTACGCATGCTCAGTATTTTACGCATGCCCACCTGGACTTGGCTTAGGCGGCAATTTCCGATCGTGCAATAGTAATAACACGAGTAATAGTAGGCAGAAAAAAGAGAGATACAGTATCTAGTATAAATAAGTTTAGTTTATTACCTGTAACCAGATAAATGATTTCGTGTATCGAAACATAACGGAGAAAAGAAGATAAATAGGAAGACAAGACAGGGTTGTGAAGACACCAACTTTGAACTGCAAGTAGGTCGGGTTGAACACGGACACACAATCCATTATCTATTACGAGTTATAAAACAAGTTAGATTGCTGTGAGTTCCTGCAGGAATACGGCGATATAAAATCAGTTTGTCTTTTTTGATGAAAGAACTTTTAAAATTATGTGGAAAACATTTTTTCAGCTGTTTCAAATCATGCTTGGGATTGGTTCTTGAAATACCCGACCTTAAATACTAGCATAAGTAATTAAGTAAGCTTAAAATAGCGAGTGTTATTCCTTTATACAAGGCAGAGAATAAACTATTTGTCAATAATTATAGACCTATTTCCATATTACCTGCTTTCTCAAAAATTTTGGAAAAAGTATCTTAGAAACGATTATCTAGCTATTTGAATACACAATATTTTATGTGTAAATCAATACGGTTTTAGAAAGGGTCACTCAACTTCATTAGCCCTTGTTGATTTATATGATAGAATCTCAGAAGCAATCGACAAAAAGGAATATGCTGTTGGAATTTTCCTGGACCTATCCAAAGCTTTTGACACGGTGGACCATGATATTCTTTTTGAGAAATTGGAATATTATGGTGTACGTGGCATAGCAATGAGCTGGATAAAAAGTTACTTTTCTGACCGAAAACAATATGTTCAGTTTAATAACTCATGCTCTGCCTTTAAATCTATAACCTGTGGAGTTCCAAAGGGATCCATTTTAGGGCCACTGATGTTTTTGATATATATCAACGACATATGTAATGTTTCTGATGTTGCAAAACTAATCCTTTTTACTGACGATACGAACTTGTTCTTTTCGCATATAAACCCAGTGCACTTGGTTAATGTGACAAACGGAGAGCTACAAAAATTTTCGATTTGGCTCAGAGCGAACAAATTGTCTTTAAATCTTGATAAAACAAAATTTATGATATTCAAACCTAGACAAAAAAATCAACCAACAAACTTTAAAATAGTACTTAATAACAGAGAACTCATTCAAACAAATGAAATTGTTTTCTTAGGTGTCATTCTAGATGAGCATCTCACTTGGAAATCTCACATTAATCATGTGTCAAATAAGATTTCCAATCGATAGGAATAATACGCAAATCTAGCTTTTTTTCTGTTAAAACAATCACTGTTAACTCTTTACTACTCGATGGTGTATCCCTATTTGCAATATTGCAATATAGTGTGGCCATCTATACGTATGCATCAATTAACTCGTTTGGTAATTCTTCAAAAATGTATTGTCAGAATTTTAAATAATAGTAGTTTCGATTCTCATACCAATTTGATCTTTAAAAATCTAAGATTACTAAAATTTCACGACCTCTGTAAATTACAAACTGGCCAATTTATGTTCTTGTACATGAACAATCTCTTACCAGACCATTTTGAAAACCTATTTCTTTTAAAACGGCAAGTACATAATTATAATACTAGGAGAGCTAATGAATTTTACATTGCAACTCCAAGATTCAAGAACAAATCTACGGCAATTTTCTGCAATTAAATATCAAGGTCCACTTCTTTATAACAATCTAAATAATAATATAATAAATAGTGTATCATATTCGTCATTTACCAAAAAAATGAAAAAGCATCCCTGCTCGTCTTATATTATAGTTAATTAATAAAACCAATTTTGTTCATATAATTATCATTGAGATAAATTCAACATAAGAGGAGGTTTGTTACACATAATTAGCCAAGTTGTTTCTCATCAAACCTCCTCGTCACATAAATACCTACTCTTGTAAACTGTTATTATTACCCTTTTGTAAATTAATACTTTTTTTGACCTCTGTAAATAATTATCTGTGATTGTGTGATTTGTGTGACAAATCTAATAAATTCAAAAATTCAGAATTCAATTCAATTCAATTAAAAAATTGTGTAGTTGTGGATATGCATGTTACAACGTTACGACCTACACTGATCATATATGGCATGGGTAAATTAGCCTTCTGCCATCTTGGCTTCACTTTCCTCATAGGCCGAATGACTTCTCGCTCCAGATAGACATCAGTCACGTCATTGGGCTAACCCAGCTTTGACGTCACCAAAACCACCATTTATGAGGTCAAAAACTAATCCAAGATGTCAAGATCGAAGAGTCAAAATATTTCAAGAATTAAGCAAGAAGAAAAATTCGGTGGGGTTAATAATATATAACTTTAAAAGTTCTTTCATGTGAGGCCTGCAGCGAATTTTTTTGTCATCAAATACTGCCATGCATATAGGTTTTAAAGTTATTTTGAAACTTAAACCACAGAGGTTAAACTAAGAAGCGAGTTTATGCTATACCAACAAGGGAAAAAATTTCTTCAAGCTAAAGGAAAATAACACAAAGTATACAAATATAATTTTGGGTTTGATTTCAAGTTTCTGTTCAGACCTATGGTTCAGACACATTAAATAGACCATCTTGAACATTATAAACGCCAGAACGTTTGGGCAGACGTAAAGTGCCGACGACGTTGATCTCGAATGTTTCAAATATGGAACATCCTCAATAAAGCCCTCGCACGCGGGGGAGGCTTATTCATTTCACGGGGAAGGGGTGTTATGTGAGAGGGCGGGCTTTGCCACAACGCAGTATAAGTAGGAAACGCAGCAAATTCATAGGGAGTAATATAGAGGATTAACTGGATGACTAAAGCGCATCTAAAATACTTACGACATATTCCGTATAATTGTGACAAAAATACGCATTGAAAAATAGATATGCAAACAACAATAATATACAGCATGTCAGACGCTATAGGAAAAACAAAGAATAAATAAAGGTCAGGAGCTACAATGCATGGATTTTCTCAGGATTAATATAGTTTGGTGCAAAGAAGATTATGCTGAAACTCCATGATTTTACCTTTTACCTATACAGTATCGTTATAGAACAGTTGAGTACACCTTGAGCCATTGGCGTAAGCAGTAAGATATATAGCTAAAAATCGTGATCTATTGCACCATGGTTCAGTGGAAAACTCTGGCTAGAGACTAAGAAAAAGTCAGGTTGGACATCGTACCTCAGCTCTTGTAAATAAACTATACGTCGGCATTCTTATAAGTGATAGCCATATATGAAAATCCATTAGTTTTTCCCCAAGTGCCAATTGAAACTCCTAAACATTGATAAAAAAATTAGTCATGCATGCATGGGTCCAGTCGTGCACACGGTATAAACTAGTACGGATGGTCGAGTATTTTTACATTTGTGATCAGGTCCGATTATTATTGCAATATGCAGTTGTCTGATTCAAATATCGCCGCCTTAGTCTCATTTGAAATATACAGTATGCTTCTAGTTTGATTATATAAAATACCTGAGGTTTTGGCCAGCTTCCTCCTGCAGTTGCAATTATGCAAATATAAGAAGGCTCTGGCTCGACGGAAACTTCCACTAGGCGGAATTTTGCGCGCAGAGCGGAATTTTTCTTTGTCTTGTGATTTCTCGGGTGGAACTAATTAGAGAAGACAAAGAAAAATTCCGCCTATAGTGGAAAACCGGCTCAAGAACTGTTAAGGACTTCTCCAATTAATGGAAACAGGTCAGACTTCAGAAATGATACAATTCTGTACTGCCTATATAGATAAGCTTAAGCCAAGGCTGGTTTACACTAACTTCTGTGGTTACACTGGGAATTTTGCACAGATAAATTCTAAGTTTTGAAGGATTTGTAAGAATTGTTTGATGGAACTGTTGAACACTGAATCGGTGGTTACCTCAAACATTTCTTACAAATCCTCCAAAATTTACCTATGCAAAATTCCTATATTGTGAGCAAATTTCGATAGTGTAAACAAGCCTTTAGTTTCGTTTCGTTTATGGTTGCCGGTGTATCAAGACCAATTGACCATGCATACAGTTTCGTGAATATGTATATCTTATCAATATAAGAAATACATGCATTATTTATTTATTGCAACAGTGACGAATCTTTAGCAGATTAAGATTGGCAAACCTTAAAGGTGAAGTTGCGCTTAAAATCAAACGGTTTTATCTTGCAGTCGAGCTATAAAAACGACAACATTGTTAAATGAAGTTAGGTACTCACAATTTAACGATTGAAATGACACTGTGTGAATACTGTACTGAGCCTAAAAATTGGTTCGAGTTTCATATGCCAGCGTAAATGTTGTATCAGGGTGTTAGCTACAGTAAAAAATTCCGCGTTAAACGCGGTTTTCCCAATTACCTTGAGGTCGCAATTTCCCAATTTGGGTCAGCCAAAAAATAGTTATAGAAATTCAATGTTGTTAATACGCCATTAAAAACATGTTTATAACTACATTTGCTCAAAATTACTCCCAAAATGCGGGAAATGCCATTTCAAAGACACAAAAATTTTAAAAATCGAGAGGGGGCGCAACCGCACGCCCCCAGACCCACAAAGAAATGCCCGGCTTCAGGCTAAAATAAATTTCCCAATTTCAGGTAAACGCGGATTTTTTTTTTACTTCTGGCTAACACCCTGTGTATAATAATAATCATTGTCATTTACTGGGAAAAAATTAAAAATACAATTATAAAAAATACAATTATCCGAACCGATTTCCTTTGTAAAGCCCATGCATTTCCCACTAGGCGAATTGGTTCGCGCAAACAGTGAAAAAGTAGGAACTGATCCAACTTTTTTGCGGCGAATTTTTTCGCTGACCAATCACATTGCCAAGATTTGTTTTTCGTTTCGCTCAAATTCGCCTTGTGGAAAATGGGCTTAGTAATCTAATGGTCTAAAAATCGATCTGCCAAGTTTGTGGAAACGAATATTCCTTCTGCTAGTCCCCATTCTCTCTTGGATGCGTGGTGAGATGATGGTCGTAAGTTAGAATCATTGGTTTGTAGTGGGCTAACTTATACGTTTAGGTCTTTATTGTGTGGGATAACGTGAATTTATGCATGCGTAATATTGTGTCTACTTTATAATATTTCGCTGTCTAGTTTCCGTGTCGGAGGAAATTAACAAACCTACCATTCCATCGTTTTTATCAACGGCCAACCATCTGGCACATCTGAATATCCTGTCATAAATACAGAACAAAATATTGAATCATAACTTATAACCGGACACACTAACACGAATGCAAACAGTTGAGCAAGCAGTTTAGCAAGCAGTTGAGCAAGCAGTTGAGCAAGCAGTTCATATACTAGTAACAGTTCAGAGGACATGCACAATATTCACCTCGTAATAAACACATGGATCTACCGTCATGCAATGACATCCCACGCACGCAAGATCTTGCGCCTTGATACATGCATGGTCTTGTGTTCATGGGGGAATGCTGCACGACCAGAAATTGCACGGACAAATGGCCATGTCGCTGAGCAATTATTCAATGGCATCCTAGGCTTAGGCAGGAATTTTCGTGCGCTTTTCGTTTTGCTTTACTTTGACATTGTAACACAACAAGGCTCAAATTGTAAGTTTAAGAATTATGCTTTAGTCACCTATAATATTGGATTTTTTGCTATAATTCTACCAATCAATCAAAAACGTGCCGACTATATCTTGAAATAATTTAGTAGCTTGCCTCCTAAACACATTAGACTAGGGTGACCCGCTTGCTAGGGTAACCCTCCTGATAGGGTCACCCTACCTCCATGTAAACAGGCCCTTAATTTAATATGCAGTACACGTCTGCAAGTACAATCTACGCAAGCTCAGTCAAGATGACCTATAGCAAATTAGATATCCATTTGTAGCCGCAATTTCTGATCGTGCGTTTTGACGGATGATCCTTTCCAAGTATAAATCTGGCGAATAGTTGTGATAGCTGTTTGTACCTATTCTCCATATACATACATCCAGTAATCCAAAAATGTCTATAGTATGAAAGTATTCTTACCACTTCCTGTTGGTATTTAAGTCTTTGATAACGAGTTTATCAACAAACCAAGATGGTGAGCTGCCACTGTTGTCATGCCAGAGATGAATAGAGTTTAACAATCCCAAATTCTCGCGCACACTGGAAAAGGTTTTACAAGCTAAAATTTTACCATTAACTTTAACTTTAACTTAGTTTAAACTTTCAGTAAAATATGTAAAGAAAAGCCAAAGCAAACAAGATTGAATGGACTGAATGAATGTTCACCAGGAGACAATGAATAACGATGTTCAGTGCCATTTTCATATGCAGAAGTGCCATTCTCTGTTGATAATTTCAGATAGATCTGATAACTTTGTTTTCTATTAAGTTTTGCTATTACTACAAATGCAAAGTCAAACAATAGAAAACAAAAAAGAACGAAATTATAATTAGTGTTTTAGGAAAGCTAGGGGACAGTGATTGAAGGGTTTAAGAACCATTTAGTTAGTAATATTTCAATTATTCAATTTCGGTAATAACTTGCTTTGTTTGAAGACAAATAATTACGAAAATTAGACAAACAAAAGCATATATATATATATATATATATATATATATATATATATATATATATATATATATATATATATATATATATATATATATATATATATATATATATATATATATATATATATATATATATATATATATATATATATATATATATATACATGAAACACAACAGAAGGAATTGCAATCTTAAAATCTTTATATGAACTCACCTGACAACAAAAACATCTCTTGAATTTCGTTGAAACAAGTCACGATTTTTGGTAAACAGCTCAACAGGATAAGATGAATTATTTTCGCCATATAGCACAACAGCAACCTAAACATACATGAAAATAGTTTCATATTTTTGTTCTTCTATACGTTTTACATGTCATATCAGAAAATAAGAGAGAAATCATTTCTAGAACTTATAATATTTTACATTTTTCGCGCATGCTTCCCGAAATAACGTGTCTGAGAAGATGGGAAAAGACCATCACAAAAACCAAGACTTTGCACCACTACAATGCACGTCAATGGTTTTTGATTGCTAAAATACCATGTTTTCTTGTATGTACTCACTAGATAGACCTTTTTAGCAGGATCCTTGTTTAAAAAATTCAATAACGGTTGAGCAATTTTGATTGTTCAAGATGGCGCCATATGGAGGAAAAGGTGGCATAATGAACGTGTCATATCTTCGAAACGAGTTCGGTGAACCCAACTTTTTTTCTGTTTTTACTATGAGCATATCATAAACTTCACCTCTGGGAAGTTTCAGCAAAATCTCATTCCCAGAAGAATTACTGATTAACAACGGAGTTACTCCCACGATGCGAAGCATTATGGTATTTATAAAAGGTGGGGATATAATCAAACTATAATTCTCTATTCCTCCTTTTCTCTTCAGCTTAATTCAAATTAGTTTCTATACATTAAACATTAAATGGAATAGAGTTTCTCATTACTATAATCATAATAAGGCCTGACCTTCGCGGTTGTTTCAGATCCACAACAATGACCAGTGTAAACTGTTATTTTATATCTAGGTTAAAAGATAATTATATTTATTGATTTATATTATATATATCAACGAAACATGTGGATGACTATATACACTGTATTTATCACTGTAAAGCATAAAGAGAATTCAAGAATTAAATGAAGGACAAACTAAGTATTGACATAAGATGACATGGGACAATTGAAATATTTCATCACTTATTATAATAGCAGATAAGATTTAAAACATGGCTGTACACAGCGGGGAGTGCAGCAGGGCAAGTGCTCCCCCCACCCCCGCACCGAGAAAATTTAACTAACTTTATAATGTGATTATGATTGTAGCAGATAATTATGCGGTCAGGAAATAAAAATTTCATGCAAACAATATTCAAAGTGTCTATACAGCCAGCTATTTAGTAAACTGTCACCTGTCAATTCAATCCATACCCATCAAATTTTCAAAACTTTATTGTAATCATATGAAGCAAAAGTTATGTCACTTGTTGTTTACACTTGCCAATGTTAACTGTTGAGTAACATACACAAAATATTTGGTGAACATGTCGAAGACCACTGAATAATTGAGAATGTTTTGAAGGTCATGAGTAAAGTATATAATTAAATTCCAGTTCTGTGCGCAGTTAGTGATATACCACACTGTTCGGTTTAACACGTACAGCACATTCACACAAAAACAATTGTGTTGTGGGAGATTATCGGTTTGAGTAGAAGGTATCACAAGTTTAGTTTATTTGTACATTGTGTGCCATTGATCAAATCCACCATATAATATATGATCATTCATTGTAGCTGTTAAGTTATTTTCCATACTAATGAATTTAGGTAAGATTGTCGACGTCTTGCAAGTTGGTTGTTCTGACAAAACTATCCAGCCAATATCCAGTACATTTATTCTTCATTCTTGTATTAATCTCTAAAGAAAAATATTTATGTTAGAAAGCAAAATGACAATGTAATGAGGCTCAGGAGGGTGAGGATTCTTTTATTTGAAAATGTTTGTAAAAAATTTGTTTAATTAACTCTAATGTGTAAAACCAAAATGTATATAAAGTATTTTAACTGATAACATCTTCAACCTTTGCTCTAACACTACATTTGATGACAGCTTTATAATGACTATTTATGATGACAGCTCTATAACACTACATTTGATGACAGCTTTTGAACAGAGTTACGGAGTCAATATACAGAAATACAGGACCAGGATTTAATTCAATATCTCCTGAGAACTGTCCAATAGGTTCCCTTGATATTGTTAATTGGCAATATTGCCTCAATTCGGTTAGTTAATATTTAAGAGAGCTATATATGAGACAGTAAAGCACACACAATGTTGTGGGAGAAGGGTTGTTGGGGAGAAATGCTCCGAATATATACTTTCAACTGGTCAAAGTGTCGCCCCACAGACTCACAGTTACTCTAATTAATGCCCTCGGGGGTCTGGGTCCCCATTTTGGGCTGTCCTCAGGGGGTCTGGGTCCCCATGTTGGACTCTAGTGTAATTAATGCCCTCAGGGGGTTTTGGTCCCCATGTTGGGCAATCCTTAGGGGGTTTGGGTCCCCATGTTGGACTCT